>CAJUYG010000840.1:40898-54534 GCA_910591675.1 Galerucella calmariensis | reverse complement strand
GAAAATATTCGCTTTAATTTATGGTAGATATTAAGAACGGTTAGTAAGATCAAACAAGAATTAGCAGAGCGGGCATTAGGTAGCTATTAAAACAAGCTCGGGTTTCAACTTTGCGGTATTTGAAAAGGTGTTAATTAATTTAATGCTTAAGAAAAAAATCAGAAAATTACAAAATATTTTGAAATTAATGAACATTGGTAAAAAAATTTGAAGTTACTTGGAAAGTTATGAAAAACTGAAAAAAAGGTAGTGAAACCATTCTGGTGTATACTATTGAATGTCCAAGCTAGGGACCAGATATTAGGATATGTAATAGTCAATAGTCACTATTCGTAGTAAGGAAAAAGAGATATAAAATTATGTCTTATAATATACAGGGTGTCCCAAGATATTTTTACAGGCTGTAACTCAGATATTAACGAATGGGTTTATTTGAAAATTGGGTAATCTTTTTGGAACCTACAATAATTTCATCCGAGGTATACGGGGTATCTGTGACAAGCAGGGACGTCTTCGCAATGAAAGAAATTTGAAGGAAGGGGGGATCAAACTTAGCTCAAATGAAAGAGCTTTTTATTTCAAATTTAACAGTGTGTCACGGTGAGGGTACTCATATATACCTATTCGTTAATTCCTGAGTTACAGCCTGTAAAAAAAATCTTCGGACACCCTTAATATGGGATATGTTCTAATTGGGTCTGTATCAGAATATTTTTCATCATAATTCAACACATATCGCTTTCCGACAAACTGACACAGATTTTATAGAATATCATTGAAGGTGGATTGATGCAATGTTCATTATCATTTTTGCGCGATTGACCGTTCAGACGTCGGTAAGTAAATTACTTACCGACGTCTCAGCCCTACATATATTTAAGTGGTCCTAGATGATATATTTTTGCGCGATCGATCTTTTTTGTTTATTTACAGCATCGGTTGTCAGGACGGTAGGTTGTTTTACTGGTTTCTAAGTCTAACACGTCGGTAAGTAATTTACTTACCGTTCAGACGTCGGTAAGTAAATTACTTACCGACGTCTTAGCCCTACATACATTTAAGTGGTTCTAAATAATATATTACTTCATTCATTACCAAAAGGAACAAAAAAAATAGGAAGATTTATATTTTTTGAATGAAAAGAACAATATAAAAAGTAATAAATAAACAATTTCAACAAAATGCTAATTATATATTTTTCCAAAGGTTTCGCTTGACCAAGCCAACTGTTTTACTACTCGTAGAAATGCTAGAAGATTCTTTGGACAATCTGACAATTTGTAAGCCCAGACAGGCCATCAGTTTTCTTATTTTCAATAACCTCTTTGTATTTTGCAGCTAAGGATATTAGCAATCCTTTTTCCCGAGCTGAATAATTTGCCGAACTGATTTTCTTATTTTTCACTGTGTTTTCAATTACAAACAATTTTCTTATTAAAAAAAAAACAAAAATAAAATGCTTTGATATTCATAGAATTGACTTTTAACAGCTTTTAATACGTTATTTCAAACCAAAAAAACGAAAAGTCACTAAAAACCATAAAGAAATGAATGAAACTCAACTTAAATAGCGAGGTTGACAAATGTATTAAACACTTAGCTAAGAAGCAGAGCAAAAACATTGGTGCAACTGAACTTTAACTAAGCGACCCTTAAATTTTAAGCTCGCTATAGCTATTCTAAGCTTATGCTTCTATTGGTGCAAACGGCTATTAATATACTATACATGGTTTTCCATATTTTAATAGTTAACTTTCTAAGGATATTTTAACCAGCGTTATTTTTGTGCGGCGCTATTTTGTCGATCTCTATTTTGACTGTTTCTATTTTGCAACAGAGCCGTTCTAATAATAGACTAGACTCTCAAAATTTATTATTTTTGCGTTTAAAAGTCTTTTATTGCAAGGACCATTGAATTGAAACATAATATATTTCTAATCTTTTGGATGTATACAGTATTGGTTAAGTATAAAATTTTAAACTAACTTTCTCTTTTTTTCTGAAAATTTAAACATGCTTTTTTGACTGAATTGAAAGCACAAATTTACCTGACAAAAAAAAACAGTTTTTTCATTATTTTTTTTCAATTTTTATTATGCTGCTGTATGGTATCCATTAAATAGTTAACAAAAAAACTCTAATTTATACTATGATACAAACAACTGCTGTGCATAAAAGAAGGAAATTATTATTCTTTTAAAACCCTTTAAGGGTTGTTATATCGCTCTTCCGGTGCTCGAGTTCATCTCAAAAAAGTAGGCAGATCCTCGACCGTACCCTTATGTTTGAAGTTGTTGATATAAAAAAGTAAATTTACGTAAAATTAAAAGATTTTGAATAATACGTTCGGGTAATTAACACCTCCCAAACGCACTAAAATCTCATAAAAATCAATCAGAAACATAATGGTGCTCATTAATAAAACTCAACCCTTTTATGCTTTATTAGTTACATAAAATGTATTCCCTGTCTAATTATTAAAATAAGGGCGGTATCCTGCTTTAATAGTTATACCCATTCAGGTAGATTTTATAGCAACAATAAATTTAACAGCCAATATCAAAAAAAGGTATTGTACTTGGACAAATACATTGTTTGCTGAGAACAATCCGAAAATGTGGTTTGGTTGATTTTGGTTTTAAAATTAAAACAGGAGAATAATGTTTCTCTTAACGTTCAATTGCATCTTGGAGACATAGTCTAGTTGAAATTGGTGAAAATTAAATAAGTTGTGTGATAGCTCATTAGATTCGGAATAATGTTTAGAAAAATGTATCGTGAGTACGCACATGAAAATTTTCAAAAGTTATAAACAAATAAGGATAAAAAAAAAGATGATTCGTTCTTTGGAGAAAATTGTTATAAATAATAAATCAACAAACTAGACAATTATTCAAGAAAACATTTTTTTGTATTCTGTGTAAAAAATTTATTTAAAATCGCAAAGCGCTTTCGGCTATTAGGCAATCATCAGTGCCATACTCGTCAGATATGAAACAAGAAACCTAGTCAAATGTCTACAACACATTAACGTCACTGTTAAAACTACATTAAATTTAAAATTTTTTAAAAATTATCCCCTGATTGGGGTTAAACTGTCTTCATATTAACATTTTTAATTTCAATTAAATTCTTCAGCCACTACACGAACACGTGTTAGTAGACCGGAAGACGAAGTGACACTCAATTGTCAATTGTCATCAAATGTCAAAGAACAAAATGTCCCTTGAACTTCCTTCTTTATTGTGAACTGAGAATTTTTCTCAATAATTGTCGTAAAAAATCTCGTCTAGTAATTCAAACCCTAAATCACGAATTTTTTGCAATGAAACATGAAATTTGTGTGCAGGGACGTTGTCCTGGGAAAACAAAATACCTTTGGATAGCTTTCCGCGTCTTTTCTCTCTAATTTTTTCCCGTAGAGTGGTCAGTAATGTCGAATAGTAATCTCCGGTTATTGTTCTAGATTTTTGGAAACGAAACTTCTTAGGTCTTGGAGAGGACGGAGGTCATTGATCACCAAGGGTATTAAGCATATCTTCGTAAATCTGCTTACCTCTCCAACCTTTTAAATACAGGTACTTGATGGTGGCTCGATACTCCAATTTTTCGATTTTCAAAATTTCGGTGGACATCTTTTTTCTTTTAATTTATTGCGTAACTCTGGTTTACTTTTTTGACGTCCAGCTCCACACTGACACTTCTAATGAGTTATTGTTTGTTGCTATGGTAACGCTATATTTTGTTCATGCATGGAGCTGGTCTAGGTTAACTAGATATCAATACATCCTCGTACACTATCGACTTACAGTTGAAAATCGCTGTTAGCAAAAACAGTTTGTTGAAATTACCAAATTACATAAATAATAATAAATTGAACGAGAGAATACGTTTATTTTTCCCAGTGTGGTATAAAAATCTAATCTTCCAAAGCCCTTGGGTATGGTTGATGTGATGTGTTAAAAAATTAACACTTTAACTCTAAACACTTTTATAAGTTTCAATAATTGCTAAATGGCCCATAACGATAGAAGTAACACAAAATTTAACATAGACCAGAAAACTGATGGAAGCTGTCAAAAATAAATTATAATGCTTGCACCTTTTTAAGCGTTTGATGAGCCTTGACACCCTTTATTTAAAATACTCATCGTTCTCCTTTCTTGTAATGCTCGAAATTTTGCATATAATCACGCAGTTTTAGTGTGAAAATAGTTTATATTAGATCCGAATTTTCGGTAAGGATCTTATAGAATTAATTATGCTTGAAAGCGTGCTAGGTTTGAGTGAAAAAATAATAATAAATAGCCGCGAGCAGTATCACGATATGGTGTATGAGAAGAAATAATATTGCCTTGGGAAAAATATCTTTCGGGATAATATTCAAGGGTATACTGACTGGACCCAGTGATTTATAACCTGTTGGAGCGAATAATATGCTCTATAAATTTTAAAATGTCGTTAATCTGTTTTATTAATATATTAATTATTGATAAAGTTATTAATTATTCATTTAATAAAGCACGCTATTTTTTTTAAGGCAGACACTTCGATATACATTATTTAATTCTTCATTTTACTTTTTATAACAAAGTGATAAACAAAACTAAAACCAGATAAAATAATAAGTTTGACATAAACGTCAAATTAAAAATCAACGAACTGTCATCACTCGACAATATATCGAGATGTTGTTACCATAGTAATCAAGGTAGATTGTATTATAAAAGAGCGATTGGAAAATGAAAACAAAATGGAGGTCAGGGACCCGCAAAACGTTATTTTCTGGATGAAAAATTGTCCAGAAGGTGTATATTTTCTGGTCGGCATTAAAAAAAATCTATTTCCCTTTCCCTTGATCGGCAAAATTTTATTTTCTGGACGAAAACTTGTCTGGAATGTGTATATACTTACTGGTCGGTCTTAAAAAAAGCTTTTAGTAATATATAGGCCTGGTCCTATAAATTTGTTGTATTATATAGCTTCTTTGTTTATTATCAGATTCCAATGGTTGATTCTGCTTTAGATTCAGTATAGCTCCAAGGTAGTTCTATTCCAATGTAATAGGAAGTGAACTTTGGACTTTGAAGGTACGCCACGAAAACAATCAACATCAAATGGGAAATGCATTGTGATTGAAGTCTTAGCTATAATTCCCAACCTATCTGGGTTCCTTCAGATACTTACGTACTAGATAGTTAGGAGCAGAATATTTCTTGGTCGTGCAGTCTTTTTTTTCAATTTTGCAAGATGAAGACCGAATCAACAAGAACAACACCAAAACCAATACCGAGAATCAAGACAAAAGTCCAAGACTAAACTAAAAATTACAACTTCCATTTTAAATACGAGGCTTGTTCAATTGAAACCCATCTTTGGTCCAGGAAAAATTTATTGACAAGTACAGTTACAAATAACTACCACTACAATTGAGGCACATATCCCACTGTTTCACCAACCGATGTATACCCTGCTTATAGAATTCTTGTGGCTGCTGCTGGAAGAATTCTTTCACAGCGTTTTGTACTTCTGCGTCCGACTGAAAACGGTTACCTTTCAACGCCTTTTTTAGTGGCCCAAAGATGTGAAAATCGCAAGGCGATAAATCGGGACTATAGGGTGGATGCTCTAATATCCTCCATTTCTTTCGTTGCAGATTTTCTTTCACTACGTTGGCAACATGAGGCCGAGCATTATCACATTTGGACGGATTGTTAACAACAAACGCCATTTCAAAGTCACAATACTTAAAATCGCTGTCAAATATAAACGAAATAAACAGATCAGTGTAACGTTTGCATACGCTACTAATGTTGGAGAACGTCAGTTGAATGATTACAATTGTTTCCAAGGCTAACCTAACCAAAGATGGGTTTCAATTGAACAAGCTGTGTATATCAGAATATGTGTCTTAACTTCAATATATGCTCTTGATCATTTATAATTTATACCTCCTCGAAAATTCTCCAAAAAGTAACAAGCTACTCAAGCAAAACTAAGAAAGAGTACGCAAAACAAAGATTATAAGTACTTGAGCAAGACCAAGACCGAGACCGTTACCAGATACCTGGTACAACTGTCTTGATCATCTTCATCAGAGTTTGCACTGACATTTCAAAATTAATTTCAAAGTCACTTCAATTTGAACTATTTTTCTACGACCGTACGTTTTAACCCATCTTATCGCACGCATTTTAGTTTTGGAAGTGTCACTTTCCTGCACTAGTGCGGGAAAGTAGAATTATGCAAATTTTGACCTTATTAGACAGTTTTTTACTTCGGAAGCTGTAACTATTGTTACAACAGGTAAATAAATATTTACGAAATATATCAAATAACATTCTTTCATCCACAAATGACTTAAAGCCGTTGCCGACACCTGCAACCGATGCCATCCTCATCGATGTCATCTACTTACCAGTTAACAACAAATAACTCAACTGGACCGGCAATTTTAAGTAATTCACAGAATGCAATACATTGTGTTTTTAATATTAATATTTATAATAATTACTATAGTTTTTAGTTAAAGTTTTGTATAGGTATGTATGTTGCAATAAAATAATTTTTGAAAAATAGGTTTGTATACTTTTTTGTATAAACGGTCGTAGAAAAAATAATGTTCCTAACTCCGCTCCGCGTCGTTCCGGTCAACTGCAGACGCGTGCGGAAAAGTATCACTTTCCTCACTTGTTGGGAATATAAGCTTCCGGACTAACGACTTCTTTTTTACTTCCAGCAATTATTGTAAGCAATCACATGAAAAGACTTGGAGAAATAATTGCGAATATTTTTAATTAGCAAAGTGAATTTCCAACTGGAACCATATTTTTGAACTATTTTAAAAGTTAATTTTTCATTCCAAAATTTCAAGTCCATCGTAGATATAATGGATGGTAGTTTCTATTAAGGAATCATCCCTGACTTATGATACAGTTTCGGCTTCCGCGCCTACTTTTAAATAAAGTTATAAATAAACCCAACAAATAAAGTTAATTATAGGTTTGCTAATATGAACAGACGGACTGCAATTTTTTTTTGACTTATGATTATTTTGAAGGCCCACCTGAAAGTTGTGTTGACATAAATCGTGAAATATAGACACCACTTGAATATTTTATGCCACTAAAAGTAGCGATAATTTTAATGTATTCGTGTGAAACCTATTCACAGGAGGCTTGCTTGAAAGAAAAAACAGTTAATTTTTCAATGCAAAAGTTTAAATTCGTGAAGTATGTAACAGTTGCTGTTTGTTTTATGCGGGAAGAAAATTAAAGCTGAACCGTTTTTGACCCTGAAGGCGATTAATGTTCAATCTGGATCAATGAATACCTAATACTTACAATTTATGCTTTGTATCATGAACCTGTTTCGGTCAACATAAACCTAACAACACGACTATTTTGACAGACTAGTAGTAGGTATATAATTTTCGAATTTTCGTTTGTGTCGCAAACTGCTGCTGCTCGCAAAAGGCGTTCAAAAAAGACGTTTAATAAGGAAATTGTTGCATTTGATTATGATTACCAAATCTGATTGTCCCTCTCAGTGAACTGAATCCTACTTATTTCCACATTGTTCAAGACACTACTACTTAAAATGTCGATGTATGTATCTAGGCATATTTTTATATTATTCAAATATATATAACAATAAGATTAATATTCACTTTTCATAAATAATAATTGACCGTAAACAACAAAGTACAGATCTGATGAGAACTGTCCGTGGGACAAAAGACACATTGCCAATACCAAAGGTATGTCTGCATCCTATTTAGAATAATTTTATTTCTCCCGATTGACAAGTCGCGCTTGCGCATATTCTAAACTTCAAGTAATCGAATTCATTAATTCAAAGATTAGGGTTAACGTTTATAATACATTTAAACGGTTCATTATTGTGATATTTTGATTAGGATTAATCACAGACCTGCCTTTTTCCATATCCTCCAACTTAATGTGTTAGAAGAACATTAACAATCGATGACGCACACCAAGAAGGGTATTATACGAACTCTACAAACCTAACATTTATTGAATTGAGGTTAGATTTTCGCCTTTTCATTTCAGCAACCGCTGTATCTACCGTTCGTAACCTACCGGTGGTTTACGGAAGCGGTATACGCTTAATAACATAATCTATGTTAAAATTGCCAAATAGCGTTAATCGGAGTGTTTTTTCATAGGTTTCGGAAACTCTCTAATATTGTGAAGTTTGATGTTACTGTAGTCAACTTGAAAAAACACAACTACGACTAGTAACACTAGTTTGTTGCTGTATTGAATGCAATTTAATACTTATTATTCATAAGTAGCCTTATTGATTGTAAGTAGCTATTAACTACACTACTAACAAGTAGCCTAAATGTCTCGTATTCATATTCCGCATTAAGTGTTAGTTAATCTTGTGTTGGTGGAAAAATATACAGGGCCATAGCGCAAGTTTTTTATTTATTTTGTGCTGGTTGTCAATCGGTAACATGAAAGATCTAAACTTGATAGAAGTTGAGCTGACTTGGAATGCTGAAATAGTGATTGGTATAATCCATTCCAACATTATTTCCTTATCTTCCATTTCTATTATCTTCCCAAAAAATCACCGAATGTAAGCTGAATGTAACTCGAAAGTAGGAAATATAGTTCTTTTTTTGGAGCACCGTGTACGGACAAAAATATTTTATAACCCTTATTGAGCTTCTCCACGAAGAGAAATGCATTTTTACATCCTTTGATAACAGTTCTGGATCTACTTTGACCGCGCACTCCACTGTATGGAGGATGGTGCAACAATTCGATGTTTTCTCACTTCAAAAACTCTTGGTAAAGGATATTTCTTCGGTGTACCATTGTATCTCGTTTTATTCAGTCACTTGGTGACAATAAAGCTTCTTCAAATTATAATTTCAGAAAAATTTAAATTATCGCCACAATATGTGAAGTAGTTACAATAACGGATATGAAGCGGCTTCGGAAGATATCAATTATACAAACTACAATAGACACAATATTTTACACAATTAGACAACCGAAGTGTGAAGACTAATTGTCAAAAACCATTTCTTGATCTTGTCTAGCTTTGAATAAAAGCGATTTGCCCCATACGGCGTCTATCTCAAAACCATGCGAACACCAACGAATTGAAACGAATTTCTTATAAAAGTGATGTGGGAGATTTGCATTGTTTTTTGTGATATCCAGCAGAAACGGTTAATTTTTTTTATTGTGGCACTGAAATCGGATTTATTATTTTTATTTTGCGGTAGCCTTGACTGATTTTAAGATAATTGAATATAGTAATCTTCTGGTGAGACTAATAGGAAAATTATTTTTAAATGACACCTGAGTAATTCAAAACTGCACTTGAAAAATTGATTTTTATTAGAAAAATTTAATTTTTGAACTAAAAAATATAACTTATAATCACATAAGTTTCCTGTTGGATTGTCGTAGGTATTTGATAAATCAGATATCCAAGAATACTTATTCTTACGATTTATATACAGGGTGTACCAACCTTACGACAAACTTCGGTATATGGGTTATTTTAAGAGATATCAAAAAATTTTATTAACAAAAATAGTAGATGTGTTGAAGCTCCATATTTTGAAATTATATCGAACTATACAGAGTGCTGCATAACTCCGTTACAAACCAAACATGATTTTTCAAATGGAAACCCCTGTATATTATACCGAATTCGGATTGGTTACAATATGCAAATGTGGAATATTCCGTTTAAAAAAATGGCTAGTACTCTATATAAGTTGATGAAGTTCCACTTTTTTTCGGTGGATAGTTGAAAAAACATTAAAATTTTTGCTAAATTTTTGTGGTTGCACTTGAGCTGCTTGTATTATACAGTATGGCCCATTTTGTTTGGAAGCTCCCCTGTAAAATCCGTATTTCTCAACCGATTTTGATATAATTTTTTTTGTTAGATTCAGTATCAAGATTCAGGTATCAAGATTCAAGTATTCAGATTCAGTATTTCGGCACAAATTTTCAGAGTTTAATTACTATGTTAATTTTTCTTTGCCAAAAAAGACAAAAGTATATTAGGCCTTTTTTTCTCAAATATAACTATACCACTGGATTCAGAATCATCACAAATGTAAACTAGCAAAATTTTATAAAAAAATTTTTATTAACGACAAAGTTAATATTACAACATGAATTTGGAAAAAGTGGTATTTTCATTAATTTTTTACGTAGAATGTAGACAAACTTTAAAAATGGCAACATGGTAAACAGAAACTAGGACTTCAACATATTGCACAGTTAAAATTCGAAGCCGATAACTTAACCCATTCTGGATTGATAGCTTCTGAAAGTAATGTAAAATTGTGCTTAATAATTTGGATTGTTGGCAAAGTAGTCTACGACAATACGGTCATTAAAATTTCTTGCCTACAATATTTTTTTAAATAAGTCTGGTCACTGCCCCTGTCTCAATAAAAGTAGACTTTTGCACACTCAAATCTAACCGCAAAGTTGATGTTTTCCGCGATCTGTCATAATTGACATTATTTACGCTCTAGAGTGTATTTTTCCGCTCGCCTGTTTTCATTTACAATAAACTAAAGAAAGGTAGTAAATAATAGATATATTAAAACAAAATGTAGAGCAGTCCGAATATTTTAGTTGAAATATTAACATTTGAAGATATTTCGAACGAAATTAATAAATATTCCTATATAATTTGACTGACATCAAGTTACTGGATTTACAACGCTGCAGGTTACGCTACCAACAAATAGATGGAGGTGTATATTTTATATGTTTAATTTTATTGAAATTATAAAATAATTTAAACCTCATACATTGATATTATTTTGATTCAATACTACAGTGAAGGATTTATTTCTTAGTTCAAGATAAAAATTAATATTTACAACTTATTACAAATATAACGTTGTTAAGATTGACAATTTTCTTGATCGTTTTTGCAGATTCCTATTTTCATAGTATTGATTTATACGGACAAGTTTACGTAGTAGAAATATAACAGTCATAAGGTAGGCAATGCATTATACACCTAGATGCAACAGTGATTGCATATTTAAGTACCTACCTACTATTTTGTGAAAATAGTAGACTATGGAATTAATGAAACGTCATTACTTCATTTTTAGTTTATAAAAAAGTTGTCTGTTTATAAATAGCTATTTGAAAAATGGATGGTGACAGTGAATTTTCAAGCACACCTCCAGATATAGCAGATTTTGCTAAAAATATTACTCTTAATCTTCTGCCAACTAAATCCAGAGGTAAATACGAAAAACAATAATTGTTACATGTTTTCAACATCACATTCTAATAAAGTGTACTTTTCATGTTTTTTTTAATTATTTGTTTAAAAATAAGGTGATCGTAGAAAAAATCTTGTGTGCAATTCCAGCAGAAAGTGCGTTGCCGCTTGCGCTTGCGGAGCGCGGGCAACTCTCTGCCTCAAGCGGCAAAGTATCACTTTCCGCTCTTAATACACAAATAGCTATTTAAATTTTGTGCACTACAAAGCTGCAAATACGGCGATCTAGAGGTCTCCGATTAGTACTTACTATTTCATATAAATGTTACTGACTGACATGAATAAAATTTCAAAATCAAAGCCTACTTGCGACTCGTTGATTTCATTTTGTTAATAAATGAAATTATTAAGCACAATTTTACATTACTTAAAGAAGCTATAGCTCCAGAACGGGTTGAGTTATCGGCTTCGAATTTTTACTGTGAAATATGTTTGAGTCCTGGTTTTTGTTTACCATGTTACCATTTCAAAAATTTGTCTAGATTCTACGTAAAATATTACTGAAAATACCACTTTTTCCAAATTCATGTTGTAATAACTTTGTCGTTAATAAAAATGTTTTCATAAAATTTTGGTAGTTTACATTTGTGATGATTCTGAATCCAGTGGTATAATAATATTTGAGAAAAAAATGCCTAATATACTTTTGTCTTTTTTGGAAAAGGAAAATAAACAGAGAAGGCCTTGAAAATAGTAATTAAGCTATGACAATTTGTGCCAAAATACTATTTTTGATACTGAATCTAACAAAAAAAAATTAAAACAAAACCGGTTGAAAAATGCGGATTGCTTCAAAACAAAATGGGTCACACTGTATGTACCAGCAAACCATAATTCCCCTTTATCCATCAACAGTCCCATATATTCCTTTTCATTCCGTGTCGAGGACTTAAATAAGTATTTAAAAATCCCCATATGATTATTTAAATAATCGGAAAGTTTCTTGATTAAAAAGTAGGCGCTAATTAAAATAAAATCGAAAATTTAAGGTTTCATGTATAATTAGTACTTACATCGTACACCTGCAAAAATTTTGGTGAACGACCGATTCGGAAACCCTTCGTTAAGTCTGTCTATTGCTCGGTGAAATTTCGTAATTACGTTAAGTTAATTGCGTGGGATCAAATTGGGGTGAACTAAAAGCTGGTTGTTTCGGTAATTTTAGTGCCATAGAGCACACAAAATCCATCGCGTGTCTGACTTGATAAAAAAGAAGTTAAGGCGATATATTATCAATTAAAATTAAATATATATAACCAGTTTTTAAAGTAACGGGAGAAGTTTTCAAGTCGTAGATTATATTTTATTCGCAAATCCATATACCTATTTATAAACGTTTATGAGTTTATTGGTAAATTTAGTAATATTCAGAATTATAACAATTATAGTGTATTTTTATCAAATTGATAGCTAAAGAGATAATTATAAATTCAATACGTGTCTGAAACACTCCAGGGTGTTTCGAAAAATTAAACAAAATTGTCGGAACTTCTTCATGTAGATAAGTGTTCTGTTAGCCATTTTCGCTAGATTCTTCCTGTATAGTGAACCAGAGGGAGCAAGCTCAATAGAACCCTTATACCATTTCCATTCAAATATATTTAGAAGTGATAAATTGGCCGTGACAGTGCAGTGTAGTTGGATATAAATAAGACCCTAGATTATTCAATTTAATTAATTAATCAGTAAGTTCTACTTATAAGAATGATTTGTACCTAAAAAGGGCTGATTTGTTCAAAACCTGCAGATGATGTACCTAATTAAAATTCCACTGCACAAGAATCTGAGGAATCTTCAACTCCAACATTAATTATTATAGATTCAACGGTTTCATCCATGATATTGTCCAGTTGTTCTGTTCTGTTCTTCTTTATGCGCATGACACAGCTGTTTTCCAGTTCTATGCAGACACTTTTGACATTTTGACAAAGAGTTTTGTAGTAATTGATGTAGTTCTTTCAATTCATTAGTTTTATTGTTTAGTGCTACGTCACCAATTACTTGCGCCCTATAGGTAAGTTCAATAGAATTAAGTTTGCACTGGTATGATGGTAATCGTTTTACGGAATGCTCCTCGTATATGATGTTATGGTTATCCAACCAATCGATTATCTCTGCTTCCAATTCCAATGTCCGCCTATGGTTTATAGCGGTTTTAGGGTCTATCGTGCTATCAATATGATAAAAATATATTATAGTCATTTATATCACCAAGGCCATCACGGCCATGAGAGTGAGAAGAGAGCAACATTATTGTAGGATAGTTTACAACAGTCATCCACGTACCTCCTCAGTATATTCAAAGCAGAAGACTTTTTCTTACTCA
>CAJUYG010000840.1:28147-40888 GCA_910591675.1 Galerucella calmariensis | reverse complement strand
GCTCGACGGGCGACGTCCCGTATAATATGCCAAATTAAATGCAAGTAAGGACGTAGCGACGTACTGTACCATCCAAGTCACCAGACAGTCACCAGCGGCATCGGTGCTTCACGCGATAAATTCGAACGAGTGAAACATCTTATATTTTTATTCTGTAATCTTTGATATAGATCCTACTATATGCCCATTGAGCCTGCAATTATTTTCCATTCAATAAATAAGCGATTTGATGATTTCTAATACAAGGGCCATTTATGGCCGTTTATGGTACTAAGAACAGCTTAAAGTTAATCGTCCATTGTTGTGCGATTGAGTTTAAACTGCGGTTTAACCTCCATAGGGTGCGTTGTATCAAATAGTATCAAACACATAAACTCGGTTTAATGATAACTGATGTTTAGACTGATGTTATTGATTGATAATAAATACATCAATCAGAATCGCTAATGCATACCAGCTTGAAATTATGAGCTTGAACGAGTTTAAGTGTAAACGGTAAATACGGCCATTACCTAAATACTTTATGAAAAAATATATAAGGAAAAAATTCTAATCTCAATCATGCTTATGGCATATAAAAGAACTGAGTAAAAGCA
This sequence comes from Galerucella calmariensis, assembly GCA_910591675.1. Classification (NCBI taxonomy): domain Eukaryota; kingdom Metazoa; phylum Arthropoda; class Insecta; order Coleoptera; family Chrysomelidae; genus Galerucella; species Galerucella calmariensis. Next base: position 40,292 of record CAJUYG010000840.1, on the reverse strand, counting down.
TCGCGTGGCTGGGTTTCAGTGAAGAAATAAAAACATATTGTCTCCAACCAGTAACTTCTCGAGCAAGCGAAGTTTTACTGAGGTGAATTGACCTAAATGAAATTACAAAGTTTGGCTCCTTCTTACCTAAACACTGTGTAAATATGGTTATTGGTGCGTTTGAAGTACTTCTAAATGAGAAGAAAAAGTATTTTCCAAATAATGTTCCATAATTCGATTCGATTCGTACGATTTGCTTTTGTCTTCTTCATTTGCTGATGGCTGCAATGAGCAGGGGTGAAAAATTATACTATTCAGAAACAAATTGATGGTTGTGCTACAAATCTTAATATTTTTTTTCAAGAATCAGTATAACATATATTTATAATACCATACAATTTCTTGCAATGCAATTATATCGGATTTAGGAAATTAAGTTTTTTGAAGAATCTCGTGCCAAAGCCTGCAATTAATGTTGCGTTTTTACGAAATATGTAACTTATAAAGTACAAAGTCGAATACACACTGGCACTAGTGGCACTACTTATACTTTTTAAAAAAGTGCCGACATAACAAATTCGTGAGTTGAATCGGTTAAAAACTGGATTTCATTTAATGTTATAATGACGGCTTAGTTGTGGTCTTAGATTAATTTGAGTTGGTTGTGTACATTTCGTATTTTACAAGATTTAGTTATTTTTTTCCGCAGTTTTATTAAATGGAACTTCGTGAATGCCAATAATTTGAAGCCATTTTTTGCTAAAAAAAAATTATATTAAAGGATTTTGCAATGGAAGTTGGTATAATATATTTTTATCATATTAAGAGACCCTTTAAAACCGCAATAAACCATAAAGGCAGACATGGGAATTAAGGCAAGATCAATTATTGTATACATTCTTGCCATCTGCCACTGGTATAGCACTGAACAATAAAACTTATAAATTGGAAGTCCTATACATCAATTACTTCAAAACTTGATGTCAAAAGTGTCTGCAGAGAACTGGAAAAAAGCTGTGAGTCATACGCATAAGAAAGAAAAGATGTGGCAACTGGACAGTATCAAGCATGCAGCTGTTGAATCTATAACGATCAATGCTGGAGTTGAAGATTCGTCAGATACTGATGAAATGGAATTTTGATTAGGTTCATCATCTGCAAATTTTTAAGGGGATGTAGAACTTACTAACTGAATTAATTAAATTGAATAATCTGGGATATTATTCTCATCCAACGACACTGCACTGTCACAGCAAATGTATCACTTCTTCTCAACATATTTGAGAGGTATTTGGGTTCTATTGTCCTCGCTACCTGCGGTTCACTATAGAGGAAGAATCTATATAGCGAAAGCTGCTAACTGAACACTTATTTACATTTTTAAGCGCTTATAATTCTGTTTAATTCTTTGAATCACAGCTCTTCAACTATGAATGTGATAAAAATACACTATAATATTATTTCACTTTTAGATTTGAATGGAGTAAAAAAATTATTATCTCACAATTTAAATGAAAAATCATTTTTCCCGCCAATTTCGAATTATTCACTATGTCCAAATTTCGGTTCAGCCGGTAATAGGGTGAAAATTGACAATTTTAAAGGAGCACCATGTATATTTCTAAATATAAGGATTCTCCTACTCTGATGACATTAAATTTATTCGTCAAAATGTCAAAAGCGAGCCAATTTCACTTTAATTTACCAAATCTCAGATTATTAGGAGAAATATAATTAGTTTATAGGTGACGTTTGTGTGATGTATGTATACAGATGGGTATAAGCATTTTAGATTTAATTCAGCAATGTATATTTTTCATCAATTTTGGAACTGAAGAAAAATTTGTTCTTTTATTTTTAATATGTATTCTATTGTACCTGTTCTTAATGTTATAACACAGCATAGGAACGAACCAGTATGTTATCTCGTGACGTTACACTGTCGAGCTCTCTGTGACTTACAACGGCGTTCGGATGAGTATCTCATCCTGCGGCCAGTGCTGTGCTGCGATCCAACCAAAGTGCCAGTGGTGAATTTGCGAATAAAATTATATTTTTACGGAGTTTTGGTATTATTTTTAAAGTTTATAAGCATTTTTTTGCAATGGATACCATTAAAAAGAAGAAAACGGGTAGTGTGTGTGTAGTTCGTATTTGTAACAATAAATATTATAATTGTGATGAAAAATTTTACCGTTTTGCAAAGGATTCAGAAGAGTGAGAAACGGTTTGTATTTTCATACGAAAAGTATAATACTTTATTATTTAATCTTCATATTACATTTATGAGCTTTAGTTTCATGCATTGATTTAATTTGTTGTTTTTGTTTCAGAGCTAAAGTTTGGCTCGAAGCATGCGATAGGCCTGACTTGATGCCAAAAATAGAAACTCTATACAATAGAAGTCATCGTTTATGTTTGAACCAGACATGATTATGCAACCTCATAAAAGAAAACTTCTTTTAAAAAAGGCCATTCCAACAATATTTCTTCCATCAAATACTGCAATGCCTGAAGACTTTCAGACAAATGATTTATTGGAGAAGAATTTTGTTCGCTACTTTTGTGGTTATTTAATTAAAAATTTTTCGGAAATTCATACATGCAGCGTATGTGGGACGTATTCACAAGCGTATCAGAATTTAGACGATTCGTCTTTATACTGTTACCTTAGAGCTTATGAAAATACGAATAAGGATACTTTTGGAAACTTGAATATGCTGCATGAAAATTTTGTACAATACATCTCATTATTAGAAACATTATTCCAAATTAATTTTGAGAAAGTTGCTACGGAAGATAATATTGTTGAATCACTTATAAATATTTATCAAACAACAGAGTTTGTTCATCCTTGTGTTGATTTTCCAATACAATTTAATAAAACTTTTCTTAAGGGTACGACTATATTACACATTATTTGTCAATAAAAATTTTGAAAATCATAACAAAATGAAAATTGTAATATGGAAAAACCAATAAATATTTGGTATAAGACTATTGTTTTATTCACTCATCAGTGTACTGTTCTACAATATTTAAGAAAAAACATTTAACACGTTCAAGTTATTTTAAAACTTATGCCACCTACGCCTATGATAAAATGAATCGTAAAGCGATCCGTTCAAGGTCATCAAAAGCTCTGGCAATTTATGAATGAAATTTATAAAAGTTATACTACTGGTTCGTTTCTATACTGAGTTATTATAGCACCTAGTTAATAAATCTTTGAAATGAGCAGTGGATAGTAATTATTTAATTCCTAAGATATCAACATATTGTAATATATCCACCCATCATATTATGGTCAATATGTTACAGTTTGACAGTTGAATGTTTAAATAATAGAATACTTTTTCCGTTAGTCCTGGTGTTCAATTGATAAATAAGTTTTTGCTCCTCAACTAACATGAACAGAGTCGACTTCAGGAGCGAATGGTGTTAAAAATTTTCATTTTCTGCTTCAATTAAAAACTAAGGATGAAACCACGTAGGTTATCATTTTTTTAGCATACATACATACTAAATTTATACATACTAAAGCTTTCCCCTTCTAAACCTATCAGATGAAAAAACAAAACCCCCTATGTGAAAGCTATAGCTACGTGACTGTCGGTGGCCCTTGCAAGCACCAATTGGAAAAAGTGACTTCAATTGAAAAACTGTGTTTTAAAAATTTTAACGTTAACAAACCTAAATAATTTGGAGAAATAATTTATAAGGTGTAATTTCAAGTATTTTATCCGAACTATAGATGACTTCAGAGTAAAAATATATAAAAAAATACAGAGTTTCCCATTGAAATTCTTATTTTCAGACAAATTTCGGTTCAAACTGAAGTGAAAAAATTTGCTCCTGTCCCCAAAATTAGAAATAAATGTGACTAAGACGTTTAAGTTTATTCAACCATTCTTTAGATTCTAGAAAGTAATTAATGATGCTTATCATTGTAATAGCTTTGGGTAGACTGATTATTATAAGAATCGGAACTTTGAGATACTTGTCATTCAGACGCCACATTTATCTTGAAAAATTCATAATAATACGTGGTTGACAGTTTACCAGTAGTCATCTTTTATATACACAACACCCAAGCTTAGATATTAAATGAGAATCTGACTGCGAGTTATTATATTTCAGTCAAATACATCTTTAGGAAGAAGTCCAAAATAGTAATTCCATCAATCAGTTCCAAAGAAATAATCGAGATTCTTAGTAATTTTGGCGGCGAGTTCGACCCCACATCAAAATCCCTTCACCACGCCCTATCGGTCAAGAGTTGTGAATTTCGAAAGCCTTCAATTTTTTTTAGACGTTAGGCACAAAGAAAAGATTCTGGCTGATTTCGATCAGTGTTATTTTTATAACTGTATTGTATCAAAAAGCACATAGGAGGAACTACTAGAAATTTCCATTAGGTTACTTCAAGTTTTTTTAGACACTGTATTTTCAAAAACAATACCATAACAAAAAAGATATTTCGTCCTTTTTTATGCTGAACAGTCATAAGGATCGGTAGCAAGCGGAACTAACTCCGTTCCAATTAAATGTAAAATTTTATTGAATTTGGAATTGTTCAGTGATTGAATACCCTCTAAGAAATTGTTTTGTAACAACTCTTATATAAGTTCGTCAGTTATTATTCCTTCATTGGAATACAAATTACTCAATTAATAGTAGTATCAGCAGTTATGAATGATTTTAAGAATGTTAAATACGCAAAACTGACCATGTAAGTGCAAGTGAATCCTAGGCAAGTTTTGGGTTTTGGTTGAGAAAAATTAATTATAGTTACGATTATTATCATTTCGATTTTTATGCAGTCAACAAGTGGAGTATTAAAAGTAAATCAATTGAGTGTTATAGAGTGAACTAGTTTCAATAACACCAGAGCCAGATATAACCTGGAGATTCTACTAAAAAAATTCACGAGAGCATGATAAGTAAGCTTAATCAATCTTCTCCACCGGAAAAATGGTCTACAATTGGGATAGATAGATTAAAGGTGGTAGAACGAGCGTTGAAGATGACACCCTAGTAGTGAACGTCCAAAAGAAGCAACCATTCCATAGATCATTGAGCAAATATATAAATGTAAAAAACCATATAAACGAATACTTCATATTTCATATGAAGATTGCTTGGAAAACTAGTGCTGCAACAGTGCGAAAAATAACGGAGTGGAAACTAATTTGTCAACGGAATTGGAATTATTTTAACAAGCATTGGATTTAAGATGACACAATTAACTGGTATTAATTCATATGTGAAGATCACGTTAACCTAATGAAAAAGTATTGTTCTATCATGACAATGCACCTGCTCACCAAAGTGTCCTGACCGTGGCTGAATTCAAAAAACTAAAGCTGAGCATTCATCGTATTCACCAGATTTAGCAACTAGCAGCTACTAGTCGATTAGAAACAGTTCCTTATTAATTGGAAAGCCTTTTTCGTCGAATAATGAGGCCATACTGCAGTATGTATATATTGAGATAAACATTTACTGAGACCTAGCAGATTTACTGTGTCCCTTCTTCTACTCAGCTCCTGTATTGGTTACTTCAGTCCTATTCTATGCAGAAATATCAGGATATCCGAAATATCCAAAATTCAATTCCTATTCCAATCAGTAGTATCCCTAGAATTGTACCCTGGGATTCTGTAGCTCCTTGCATTCCACCATAAAATACTTTAACCTAGAATTGTAACTCCTATGTTGTCAGCAGTGACTACTGTTTTAACTGCCATCTGAAGTTTGGCCGCAGGAACTATAAAATTCAGCGGGAATTTTAAATATCAAGTTGATGGAGAATTTTATCTTTTTAAAAAATAAATCGACTGTTAACCTAAAGAACACAAAATTCAGCTGCTTATAAAAATATATAAATTATAGCTGATAATATTTCGCCAAATCTAGCATCAGAGCTGATTGAACATTTTATTTTTTCTGCTGAAAAAAATAATTCTACGATTATGCTTAAACATTTTATCTAAACGGTTTTTTGGCCGCAGCCCTTTTGGCAATAGTGCTGCTTGTGATGCCACTGGAACGGTTGTATAAATTTGCAAGTTTGATAAGTTGATTCGATAATTCACACCTGTTGAAAAAAATTAACGTTGCTTTAACTCTGGTTAATATTTTAGACGTTTTATTATAATAATATGCTTTAATGACTTCAATTTGCCGATCATAATGCACGTAGTTTGTAATTAAATGACTTAACAGGTTTAATGCTTTTTTCGGATAAATACAGGGTTTGATAACACTGTTGTTTTAAGAGACAGCACCACTTAGTAATTATATATTTTCACTTTTGTTCTTATTGTAAAGGATATATCTGAATAGTGGATCCGTGATAAATGGGTACCTTTGTGGTTTTTGAAATCAAGATTAGATTTGACGTGAGTCGATACAGGGAAGCTAGAAATAATTCTAGATCTACTGAATTTTACCATGTTTTTTTAAAATAGTTATAACCAACAGAATAAGGGTAGAACTAGATGTTAATGTTAGGAGATGGCTTTATACAGGGCGGAGCAATCTTCTGACATCGGAGGATTAGGTACATTGTTGTGGTGAGAGATAGAACTTTATAGTTTTGTGTGAGCTAATACAGTTTTTGAGGGCACATTTTGAAATACTTTCGATTCTACAGGGTGTTCCAAAACCACGTAGCAGCACAAACTTACATTTTTTTAAATGGAACGTACTATATTTTGTCCAAGAATCGAAAAGATCTCACCGAGAGCGTTACAAAAATATAGCACTCTAATATATTATAAGGGTGTTTTACAAAGATATGGCCAATTATTAGCAAACAAGACCTCCTCTTTCGTTGATTAGATATTGTAGATGCATCCAAAATTACGATTAAAATATATGCCTTAAAAATGTTAAAATTTACAAAAGGTTGCATGTAAAAATTTCATACCATTTTATTTGTGTACGTAAAATAGGTACTTGTTTTTGACCATTATCATAAAATATCTACGATTTTCCATTAACTTATGCCCTAAATGTACTACATCGTTTGAAATATTATTAATTGTACTAACAAATTGTAAAAAGACTTATAGGGTGATTCATTTAAAAATGTTGAGATATTGCTTGATTTGCGTTTTGTGTCACCCTGTATTAAAGAAGCCACAGATAAAAAAGTAATTAATACTGAGCACAGCCAACGATGTGTGTATGACATTTGAACACAAAGACCTGTTGATTTATTTTAATTTACTGTTCTGCAGAGTGTTAAAGAGGAGTTCTTTTTTGCTAATAATTGGCCATATCTTTGTAAAACACACTTATAATATATTAGAGTGCTATATATTTGTAACGCTCTCGGTGAGATCTTTTCGATTCTTAAACAAAATATAGTACGTTCCATTAAAAAAAATGTAAGTTTGTGCTGCTACGTGGTTTTGGAACACCCTGTAGAATCGAAAGTATTTTCAAAATGTGCTCTCAGTAACTGTATTAGCTCACACAAAACTATAAAGTTCTAACTATCACCACAACGATGTAATCCTCCGATGTCAGAAGATTGCCCCATCCTGTATTATCATTGTATCCTTATACCATATAGGTGTCGGATTTACATTTTAGATTCCATAAACAAATTTTTTCCATGCTTTTCTATCTTTTGCTAAAGTTGATGCTTCTCTTTATGTCGTGCTTCTACGTTGTAATATGTCACCCATCACTGTATTCCATGTCTGTCTTGGTCTGCCTCTCTCTTCCTTTTAATCTGCGATTTCGCTTCGTATACACGTTTCACTTGTCTGTTATTATTCATTCGTTGTATATGTCCCCACCAACTTAATTGTCTCTGTTCTATAAATTGTACTATAGGTTCTACACCTAAATCTTCTCTGATATGTGTGTTTCTAGTAAATTCGGTCTTTCCTAGTAGCTCCTATTATACGTCTCAAATATTTCATTTCAACGGCTGGTATCTTACTTTTTTGTGCGTTTGAGAGATTCCACGATTCGCATCCATACGTTAGTACTGGTTTGTATATATGGTTTTAAATACTTTGATTTTTGTTTGATTTGAAATCTCTTTTCTATTGATGAATTTTCGATTCATGGCATAATACAGTTTTATTGTCTTGCTTATTCTCTCGTTGATTTCAGCTTCCTGTTTTCCAGTTTGTTCTAGTGGTACTCCAAGGTATTTGAATTCTTCGACTTGTTCGATTTTTATATTGTCTATTTTAATATCAGTTTTCGTATTTTGATCTCCTATTATCAATATTTTTGTTTTACTGGTATTTATTTTCATGTCTTCTTCTTCCATTGTTTTTTTTCATATATTAAGATTGTTTTGAAGTTCCTCAGTACCTGCTATTATTACGACGTCGTCTGCAAAAACTCCGTACGATATTTCGACTTTTTCTAAATTTTTATATCCTACAAACATCTTTTTTACTTCACTTTCACATTTTTTGATTATATTGTTCATATGTACGTTGAATAGTGTTGGGCTTAGCCCTCCACCTTGTCTTAATCCCATCTCTGTTTTGAATCCCTCTGATTTAGTGTTATTTCGTATTACATAATTGATATTTGTTTTATATAGGTTTTTGAATAATTCTTATTATTTTGTTGTGTACTCCTCTTTCTTTCAGGCCGCTCCAAACTTTTACTATGGGCTCTGTGTCGAAAGCTTTTTCAAGATCTATGAATGCTAGATATAGATTTTTATTTCGCAAATGACGTTTTTCTATTAATTGCTTGATCGTGAAAATATGATCCTGAGTGCTCCTTCCAGGTCTAAACCCGCTTTGTGCTTCTGATAAATGTGGTTCTAGTATCGGTTTAAGTCTATTGTTTATTGTTTGTTCAAATATTTTGTGGTGCTTTTCCAGTTTTTAGTTGTCTTATCACGGTCTTTAGTTCTTCAATTTTAATTTCATCAATTTCAATTTCTTGGTAGTTATTTTCGTTTTCAGGTACTGCTGTATTTTCCTCAGTACTCTGCGTTTGTTGTCCTAGTAATTCTTGGAAATATTCTCTCCATCTGGCCATGATATCTGTCTCATTTGTTAATATTTCTTGATCCTTGTTTTTGATGTAGAATTCAATTTCTGTTTTGCGTGTTCTGAATGATTTCAATACTTTGGCTTTATTTATTTTAAAATATTTTCCATCATGATTACTTTTTTAACGCAGATTGAGATTTCTCTAAAAAAGGCGATCTTTAGACGTCGAAAAATGAGTAGGTACCATACATTTGTCGAAGCCATTCAGGGCATTTTGGTTTCCTCTGTAAATTCGCTGTCGATAAAGGTAGAAGTGACCAAGATGGTTTAATATAAATAGATATATTCTAAAATCACATTCAATTTTACTTAATAGTTTAAAAAAAGTCAAAAATGCATTATTATTATATCAAAACTTTGAGGTACTTCTTGCAAAAACACCAAAAAAATGGAATCTACTCAAAGGTTATGTTGAATCAAAGTGGATGCTTTTGACTGAGAATTATACAAGTATTTCATCAAACTACTGAATAGTTGTTTTAAGCAGGTAGCAAATAAAATCAAAAAATCTCTTGACTCTTGACTCTTGACCGAAAAATTTCCCAACAAACTCATAATATATTGTGAAATAATGGTAGGTTGGCCCCCACACAGAAACACAACGTAGGCAGTGGGCGTTGTCCACCAAATTGAATTAGGAAACTTAAGTTTACATCGTTAGGAGCAAATTACTGAGATTCTGTATAACTTTACTTGGTTGCGAATGGATTTCGTTTAATTATCGTCAAAAAGATGCTGTAATAAAACTGCTTAGTGATTAATTCAACAGAGACACAATCAGCACATTAGGTATGTGTACGTATTCCAGTATTTTGTTTTGCAAACTATTAACATCAATATACCGTATGAATTCGTAAGCCGCAATAGGTACATTATTCTAACTTCCGACAAAAAACTTAAATCAACGTTGGTTTTGGTATTATTTGTTTGTTTACATTAACCTTCAGCGACAACGTCATTTCAATATCTGTCGTTGGAACTTCTAAGACAATTGGGCCAATCACTACCCACTACATGGAACGTTATCATTAGTTAGACAGACAACGTTCATTTTCACCTTTTTGGTCACCTTGGACTAATCTGGAACAAGACCCCGCTCTAAGTACGTTTAGAATCAATCACATGCTACAGTTTTGGTGATGAAAACATGTCTAAAACTTTTCGTCCCTATAGGGCATGTCCACCAACTGACAAGCTGACTCTAATGACAGGAATCATGAAGATAAACAATCCGCTTAGATTTGTAATTTGGTTGTTATTGATTTAAGGATTCTTTCTATTATGAACAGTGGAGTAGTAACTTTTTAAATACCTAAGGCAATTAAAACAACGTCGATGAACGCTCGAAATGTAAATTAAATGAATTCAAACGCGATCAAAATAACTATCAAGAACCACGTGTTGTGAAAAGGACGCTTGTTTATCATATTCACCAGGGCGACTGTCACATGACGTCAAGTGGACTTGCCCTATTATTCGACCGATTCGACCTAATGGCAGAGGTGAAATATTTGCAAAATACCAATTTCCTTTTAATGTTGTAATGTGTCAATGGCTCTAATTGATGCACAGAATGAATTAAGTAATAAGCGTAGAGAAATGTGGTTAGCAGCAATCAATAGAGATGATTTACTAAGAAAAGTGATATATTCTAAAAAAAATACTAATCTGTCCAAATTGTTTGCCCTGCACGGTCATATTAGGTCACGTGATCTGGATTGCCTAATAGGGCATGTCCACGACAGTTGACAATTGACAATTGACAGTTGACAGTTGACAATACCCCTGTGGTAAAACAATAAACAATAGACACGATGAAAAATTATCAAACAACTATTCACCTATATGATATATTACTGAATATGCAAGCTCAACAATTAAAATAAAATAAAAAAATAAATAAATAACTTTAAAAGTACACTGAAGCAAAACCAACTAAACTCAAACACGATCTATCATCATAAATCAGCATAACCTCACTATTAAGTACCACGTGTTCTGAACGCTTTGTTTTTTGTTTTACCACAGGGATGTTGTCAAAATAGTTTATGACGTCACGTGGACATGCCCTATATTTCCATGCTTTGACCAACATTAAATTTGTGTTGTTGGAGACCTGGGACCCTATTCTCAAACCGTGACATATTTTGTCGAATAAAATCTGAATATTCTTATTCTCAAATGTCGCCTTCGCAAATTTTTGATAGGCAAATTGTAGAATGGTCGAAGGCAGTCGACAATTTATGTCGAATGCGAGAATTTCATTACTTCATAGATTAACGTTATACATGTCAAAAGAGAAAACACTCAAAACATTGTTTAATACTTTTGTTAGATTTAGATTAGTTTCAGAAATCTTTGTGGAGAGAAAATGGCAGCTTTATTAATTGCTATTGAGAATTTAGAAAATCAAAAAATGTATCAGCGGCCTCGAGAGAGACGAGGAATATATAGAAACGCTTTTACATTTTTATCTGACAGAAAGTTTATTAAAACGTTCAGATTAACTAAAGAATTAGCTAGAGAGCTAATCATTATTCTAGAACCCTCATTAGAACAAGGGAATCGTACAAGTGCATTATCTCTTGAAAATTTTCCAGATAAAAAAGGCTCATTTTCTTTTTCTTGCATTAAATTTATTAATGTTCGTTTTTGGTTTTGGGTGCAATATTTTTTTTTGGTTTCACTTTCCATGTTTATCTTGTTATTCCTGTTCTGCATTCGAGTAAGTACATTGTACATTCTAACTTCTAGCAAAAAACCAAATCATTAATGTCATCACAGATTATATAACTACTACTGTCATTTATTTTACAACTTTACAAGAGAAGTGGCATGGAACACGATATAATATCGAAATTTCGGTGTTGCCAGTTCATGTTATTCGACAAAATTTATCTCATGCGACTTAGATGTCGAACCCATTAGAGAATGCCAGATGCCAATGTTGTGCGACAATTTCTATCGACATATGTCGAATACGACAAATGTCATTCGACATTCGAGAATAGGCCCCCTGGTCCAGACTCGCTAATCACTGGCAATTTAACAAATACAATATCGCCTTTCAACTTTAAGTAACAACTGTTAGAATTAATGGGAAAAAATACTCGTAGAAATCT
>CAJUYG010000840.1:0-27747 GCA_910591675.1 Galerucella calmariensis | reverse complement strand
AAGTAACAACTGTTAGAATTAATGGGAAAAAATACTCGTAGAAATCTTCCAATGAGGGCTGATACCTCTCTGTACAGGTTTTGAATACAAATTACAAAACCACAAAGTCTTATGACATTTACATGGACAGAAGCAATTTTTCCGTATAAATGTATATAATATGCTTTTTCAGGGTGGTCTCTTTTTTGAAGATATATTTAATAAAATTATGCATCTTGGAGGTCAGTTAATTAAAGAGAGTGGACCCTAATAAGACTCCCAAATCTGATCTTGACACTGAATTTCATAATGTCTCTTTTCCAGAATTGTCCTTAACAAGCCGACATAATTTTGTGATTTAGACATTCTTTTACTAGTAGGTATATAATTTTTTTCAGTTCTACAAGCGATTTGCCAATGATTATATTAATAACCCACTTCTGATGTCTGTAGAGTTTGAAAGAATATGTATATTTAAATACCATGAAAAACATTATTGCCATTTTCAGAACTATAAACATGGGTTTCCAAGTTCACAAGTGCGTGCAATAGTTATTCACGTAACAAGTCCCGAAAGTGATATTTTACGGGATGAGTAGGCAGTTTCCAGGGCGAGTAGGCAAGTCCTGGAAGCCTGTGAATCCGGTAAAATCACGTTCGGGTAGCGTTACGTACAATATTTTTTGAAAATTGATTGAAAATACAGTTGAACTATCAACAAATTTATTTTGACACCGATGTCATAATTAAAATTCCGTAAATGTCATTGCTAAGGCTGCCTACATAGATATTGGAAATTATTCCGAAAGTAAAAAGATCGTCCCGATAGTAAAAAAAAACATTCCGAAAATAGCTACTTTCGGTACGATTTGTTTAAAGTTTCATTTTCGATTTAATAAATCATACCGAAAGTTCTATTTTCGGGACGTCTGCAGAAAAAGGTTGTATTAATTGCTGGATCCCGTTGCACCACTTTGGCTTAACAAGTAAGCCGGGCTTAAAAAATTAAGCCCACTGCACCGCCACCTGAGCAAAGCTTAACTAAATTTTAAGCATAGCTTTGTCCATGAATTTTAGAGCTAAAAATGTTAACCTAGAAGTTTTTGGAATTGCTTTGAATTTTAAAGTCTTCAAGTTTTTTTTTACACACTACTTCTTGTTCTTTACACTTTACTACGTCTTTCTTTTTGCATCATATTATATCTTTATATTTTTAACTCAAATTCAGGCAAAGCATATTTTCTTGAGAATTGAAATTAGTCGATCGAATTATTCTTTGTATAATTGAAATTAAATTGGATTATTTGGATATATGGTAGTTTAGGCTCTTTTGAAGTATTTGAAGTATAGGTACAGCATAGATTACATTCCTATTATATTCAAGTGAGGGTAACGTTACTTGGTGCAATAACAAATTGGAATTATCAATAAGCTGCACTTTAAGCCAATGAGCAATCGGGCATAAGTGAAAATAATGTAGCTACGGTTTTTAAACATCTCAAGCATACCGCAAAAGTCGAAGAAAAATGACTATAATCCGGATTCAAATGAACTTTTTAGTATTTTTATAGATATTCTTGATCAAATTACTAAGCAAAAACAAATAAATTTATCTACAAAAATTTGGATAAGATGAATTCAATACGAGTAGTGTCATCTATACTCGATAAGCCGAATGATCTATCTTTTCATGACGTGAATTAGCAGATAGAGAAATTTACCTATAACAAGAATATAGTTCAGTATAATTTTAACAGATGTCACTAGGCTTCAAAATAGTTACATAACTGTTTCTGCTTAATGCTTATATACGCAGGATATATAATTAAGAATATTTTTTATTAAATAACTGAGCTAAATTAACAGATGTTTTTCGAAAAAAATATAAATGAAAACTTACGGATTCAATAAGAGTAGTGCCATCTATACTCGATGAGCCCAACGATCTATCCATTCGTGACGTTGTGGCCCAGCATATAAAGAAATTTACCTATGACAAGAATATAGTTCAGTATAATTTTAACAGACGTCAGTAAGCTTCAGAATAGCTTCCTAAAGGCGGAAACACACTATTATCACGTCACGTGAACACACATGAGCAATAAATTTGTTGAGGCGGCTTTTTCCATGTATACACATTAAGAACGAACACACGATTGTCACGTTGGAGATTCACATGAAATCACATCTACAATTCCTTCACTAATTAATCGAAAGGAACTTCGTTCCATCCGGGTGTCCCTTGATACCTCTCAAGTTTTTTTTTTTCGAGGTGTATATTGTTTTTATGGTTGTTTATCTGTCATTCTATAATAATATCATCTTCTAAATATTTTCTGTAGATTATGAATTTTACAAAATAAGTTTATTGAATTACGAATTTTATAGTCAAAGTAACAATATAAAATACCTATATTGGGTACCATTCAGAAAATACCACGGATATAATGAAAATCCTTTGAATTGTATTACTGTTTACGAACACGAAAGCATTTTAATGCAGATACTCCTATCACCCATCCTATTATCTCGTCTGATCTAGGTCCGGATAAATTGAGAGATTTGAAAGATAAAAGTGATTAGAGAGATAATTGCAATATGGCAGTTTTCTGAACCAGGAATAAAAGGATTATTAAGTTGTTTGCTATATCTAACAAAAAAAAAGGAAAATCCCATAGAACGGCTCAAATCCAATGAATGGGGTGACCGCGGTCTTCTGGCTAGCTAAATTCATTTCTTTGTTCCCCATCAAGCCCTGGTATCCACATAAAGAATACTGTGTTGTTTCCTACCAGTTTGATTGTCTATAGATTGTTTCAAAAAGTACATGGAGTATTGGAATGCCATAATTACTTAATAGTTATTATTGAATTGTTACTATTGAATTTTGAAAAATATTCCGACAATTTTGAGTACAACTCTGTATTATCCGATATATATCTGGTTGTTAAAGGATTATTGCATTCCAATAATCTAAGTACTTGATGAAATAAACTTATAGGTGCCCTCTCTATCACTGGGAGAAGAGATGTGAGGTCAAGTATCACCAACGTGGCAGCTGTAGGACAGAATCTCGTGATTTTTACGGCGACCGGCATTTAGAAGTTTCTCAATCTCAATATTTCATCGTTTTCGAGGTATTTAGTTTGTTATGATATTTATTTATAACAAATAACCATACATTTATAAGTAAGCTCATATACAGTGTGGAAACCACTTATGGAATGAAATTATTTATGTCATTATTTTAGAAAATTATAAAAAATGCCGAAACACGTCTACTTTTGAATTGTGTTGGGCCGGTTGGGCGTTATGTAAACATAAATGTATATGTACAGGGTAATTCACGCAAGTATGCCATAGTCGGTGTTTTTTTTTTTAATAAAACACCCTGTATATTTGCATATTTTTGAAATCCTCTTAATGAACCGATTCCAACAAACTAAATAATGTATGGTCAATTATGAATTATAGAGGGTGAAATTTTAAAATTAATAATTTATTACACTAGAAATATTGATATTTTTTTAAATTAGCTAAATATGGATTTATCAAAAATCTAAACTAACTAATTATTAGACGTATTTGTATATCAAACAAAACCTGCTACGACCATGAATTTTATCATAAATATCTAAAAATGGCCTAAAAGCGCCAATAATTAGACAAAATCGGTAAATGTGGATTGTTTTAAATCGATAAATAATGTGGATTGTTTTCTATTCTGTCAGTGGTTGATGTGTTGACAGTTTATACTGAAAAAGTAAAATCTTTGTCAAACACTCTTTCCTTGTCGACATAACAAGGAAACATTTAAATGAGACTCAACGAATTGAGATTTTAATGATGATCGGGTACGGGGATAACTGCAGAAGTCAAGTTGTAGTGGCAAACTTATTTAATCACAGGTATCCCGAATTGCCTAATATTTCACAAAGTACTGTGTCTGAAATTCATGCACAATTCACAGAACTTGGACATGTCAAACAATTGAAAAGAAAACCACACTTCGTTGAAGATGATGTGAAAGTGGATATTTTGTTAAGTGTCGAAGACACGTCAAATTGCCCGTGAATGTGAATGTTAGTCATACAAGATGTCTTCATGGAGAAAAACTTCATCCCTACAAATTAACTTTTGTGCAGGAGTTAACAGAAGACGATCCAGATCGTAGAATGGATTTCTGCGAAAGATTGGACCGGTATCATAGCCGACCATATTATTGGTCCTATATTTATAGATGGAAATTTGACAGCTGAAAAATATTTAAATATGCTTAGAAATGAAGTTATTCCTGCGTTGGCAAACTTATATCCCAACGCGATAGATCCTAGCTTACCGAATGAAAATGTTTGGTTCCAGCAAGACGGGGCAACACCCCATTATGCTTTAATTTAATGCTGAGAACTTATTTAGATGAAATCTTTCCCAATAAATGGATTGGACGAAAAGGTACTTTTGAGTGGCCAGCTAGATCGCCAGACCTTACGCCGTTAGATTTTTTTCTGTGGGGTTATCTCAAGAACAAAGTATATGCAATACAACCAACTAGCATTGTAGACCTCAAAGACAGGATAACTACAGAAATACGGAATATTTCACCTCAAACTTTAAACAAAGTTAAGGAGGAGTTCTATAGGATACTATGGCTATTGCCAACAACTAGGTGGAGAACGTTTTGAGCATTTATTTTAATGTATTAAAATCAAATACATCAGGTATTTTATGTTAGTGTTTAATAACTGTAAAAATAAAAATTTCAAGAGGATTTCAAAAATATGCAAATATACAGGGTGTTTCATTAAAAAAAACAACACCGACTATGGCATACTTGCGTGAATCACCAATATTTCAAGTGTAATGAATTATTAATTTTAAAATTTCACCTTGTATAATTCATAATTGACCATACATTATTTTGTTTGTTGGAATCGGTTCATTAAGAGGATTTCAAAAATATGCAAATATACAGGGTGTTTCATTAAAAAAAAAAACACCAACCATGGCATACTTGCGTGAATCACCCTGTACATTCAAATTTATGTTCACATAACGCACAACTCAATTCAAAAGTAGACGTGTCTCGGCATTTTTCATAATTTTCTAAAATAATGACAAAGAATTTTATTCCATAAGTGGTTTCTTTTCCATTCATACTTTGCTCAAATATTTGTACCATTTCAAGGCAAGATCTCTTCTTAAAATTGAACTCTACTGCTATTATTTTTAAGACCACATATTAGGCTGCAAGCCCAAGACCAAGGCCAAGACTAAGCCGGTCTTGGTCTTGCTTTGCTGATACCTACTTGTAGGCCCTTTCATCTAATTATCATAACCCAAATGAAGGATATGACAATAAGTATGAAATCCGCCAATTTGTAGTGTCGGCCTTCCTAAATGTGTTTTGCATGGTTCTACCATTTCATTTAATATCCATATTGGATTAACAATCATTCTGAATGGATATTTTCATCCCAACTAAGGAAGTGAATAAAATTCCAGAGTCTATCAACAGCAAGGATGGAAAATTTCAATTACCAAATTTGACCCGAGGAAACAAAAAAAATAACAAACAAGGGAAGCTAAATGAAAATAAATCGTGATTATCATGTTAGTAAAATTTTTGGTATCTCTCCGGTATATTTACATTCATACCACGATTGACATTATATTGATTTTTTATTTATATCCACTTATTTGCAAGACTAAGCGAATAAAATGAAATTATTTGTTGGCCATCGTATTCTACGTGTCAAATAATGTATATATACAGTAGAATACATTTACATCTCAGCATAAAAATAAATTTAATTCCCCAACAACTGATTCAGTATCTATAAAACGTAGATTCTTCGACGCCGAACCATTCATAGTCCAAACTCCTGCGTCTCCTGTTAGTCCTGCGCTTCCTGCGACGCCCTGCTACAAAATTTCCGTCGACGTCAAGCGATTCCTGTCGAAAGAAGCCCGAGGTGCAAAGTGCGCTAAACGGGTGCGGATGTTTTCATGAATGTCGAGTTCGGCGAAAAATAGCTAGGAATCGATCCCGTAGGCAGTAATTTTCGTACTATGTGCAGTTGTTAATATGAAGTGCCAGTTATTGGATCCATCGTAATGGCTATAATACGTAACGCTGGCCAAAAATTTCATAAAAGGACGTGTACCTCCACATAGGAACACAAAATGGAGGCATGTTTTTATGAACTCGCATTGACAGACACGGTAAGATTACCCTTTTACTAATCATTAAACCACCCCTACATCAACGTTCACCCCAAACAATTTACATCCCTATAAAAATATATAACTCCCCTTCGGTTAGGATATTGTTACAAGTACATTGGAAAATTGACTGTGGCTCCCATTGATTAAGACGGCCTGTAAATAGGTCGTTAAGGGGCCAGAGTCCTGACTAGGCCTGTGCGGTATATTGAAATAATTTGTACAAAAGCAAGACAAAAGCACACGTCACAAATATACTTTGAATATTAAAAAAGAAGATTAAGTTTCATTGATGACGTATTATAATGCTTAAAAATTTAAGGGAGTGATGAGCTTTTCATATTTTTATTATTATTATATATTTCTTTTGTTTTAATTTCAATTCTCCATGTACAGAATTAATTACAGATATAAATATTATAAAGATGAATGAATGGAATAGTCGGGATAAATCAAAATATCCCCACTTCGAATGAATTCGGGAGCAGGTCAGGCCTGCGTGTGCTCGTACTAACAGTAGGGGTTTTTCTTATTAACCGTACTGTTTAGTTTCTGATTTAAGTTTTCATTATACCATAGTATTTGTTGTAGGTATAAATATCTATATGTGTCGCTCAATAATATTTTCATTATTTACGTTTCTCAAAAGTTTATTGTTATGTAAGCATAATAAATAGTAGTTTTTGTTGAAATTGCTTTTTACAATTCAAGATTAAGCTTCAGCTTTTTTTTTATGACGTACATTCGCCGGTCAAATAAGTGTTTCTTGTATGTGTGAAATTTTTAAATAGATGATTTTTACATTCATGCCGCTTTAAGCTTAAATAAATATTGAAATAATCAAATTCAAACCAACGTCAGTCTCAGTACAACATTCATAATTTTTTTATCTACAACTGTCATGTAACGGGTACGATTTGACACTATTTTCATAGTCATAATGACGTATATAACCACACTAGTGCCTTTTTGAATACATTACCGCACTAGTGCGATAATAGAAACCTATTAATACCAGAATTAAATATTTAAAATAACACTGGAAGCTGCATTTTCAATTTCCGAAAGGAGATTGTCTTCGAATGAACTTATTTTTATAGATTTTTGTTCATTCCACTTTGAAAAATTGATGACATAACTAATTTTTTTTATTTCCACAGCCTTGTTTGTCTTTTTTGCTATGGTCACAAAATATGATACCTTATATTTGCAGTCAATTTTATTAAAAATACGTTGGATTGAAATTTTTTTTAATTTTATGATAAAGGTAAGTAATGTTAATAATACTAATAAACAGTTGTAGATAAAATTTTGTACGTAACACGTGTGATAGGATAACTCGGCCTGTGCGTTAATAATGTCCATATCCCACCAATTACGTAATTAACTAATATGTTGACTATTGCCACGTTTGAAACTGGTTCATCGGGGAAAATTTTGACATTTTTCAGCTGGCTAACCTAACTTTTGTGATTACCTCCGACGTATTTTATTTCGTCCATTTAATTTTTTCATTTTTGCGTTATTAAATTACTGTAAAACATATTAGAGTTAATATGCCGAAACAATTAACCAGCCGCAGCACATTAACCAATGATTTTACACAAGATCGTGATATAGTTTGTTCAGCCATCCTTTGCCGTTACGTCATACATTGTCCAGCTTGCTCTCTCATTCATGAAATGGATGAGACGGAATTATGACGTCATTAACGTATTTCTTATCTAAGGCCGACATAAATTTTATCTGTTACTTTTGACAATTCAGTTGTCATATTTTGAAAACACTTCTTAACATATTATGCCATTGATTATAATTTTGAGGTTAAGTGTAAAATAACATTCAACAAATATAAGACATACGTAAAACAGCAGAATACGTCACCGATTATGACATAACGGCAAAGAATGGTTGAATAAACTATAACAATAGTCCATTGCTACCTATTAGGTTAGGAAATGAAGCTCAAAAAATGGGAAAACCTCGCAATTTTTCCGTTCAGCATCGATTTGCATGAAAATTTCTCCCCCTTTTTCGTTTTATATATCGTGCCATTGTACGCTTTTTGTTTTTTAAGGTTTTTTATGCTTTAGGATATTATATCATATTATTTCAACATAGTGGTTTAATTCAAGAGTTCTATTGTTTAAAAAATGTATTCAGTGTCCTTTACTGCTTTATTTCATTGCCAAATATGGGGTCTATTCTGTAACTAATCCTTTAAAATTAAAAATAAGTTTTTAACGGGCCTTTAAAAACTTGATATTCTGCAAGTATACATTTTAGGGGACTCTTAAAAATTATATATTTTTAAGGGTTCCTTTAAAATTTCTAGTAGAGTATCTGGCAACAGCACTTTTGTCATTTAATAGCTAATCTTTAATTAAAAGAAGGGAGTGTTATTGAAGATAGAAAAAAAACATAATAATATGTATTTGATGGTAAACCACAAATCACTCCACATAAACTGTTTGTGGTTTCTTGCATGCAATTATTATGATTTATACAGGGTGTTTTCAAATGACAATCACAACGTTTGCATAATATCCCATCTCCTGTAATTTATTGGCTGCTTAGTGAAAAATAATGTTTGATTGGGATATGATTTAACTTTGTAATTATCTTGTTTTTTATTGTCATCAATTCTTTTGTGAATAAAACCTGTTTGGGAAAGTATATTCAAAAATCTCCTCCCAACGTAATAGATGCAAATTAGTTCCTGTTACATATTCTAACCACTAACCATTAGTAGCTTGGTAGTTATTTAAAAAAAATACATGAAAAATATTTTTTCAATTTCATTGGTAAAAAGTGATCTTACAGACTTAATACAAACATTAAATATCTTGAAAACTACAAATTTTTTGATATGTGAAGGTTATGCGTTTTTCACGTGGAAACCATTGACGAATACACAATAATTAGCTATCACAGTCGTCAGCTGCTAAACGCACCAAACAGAGCACTGAAGCTGTAATTCAGGAGGATTTGTGAAAAAATTATATTTTCTTTGAATTCAATCACAAAAAAGACCAGCTACTGAAAGTGTGAGATACATTAATTATTAAAAAGCAATATGTAAGTGAGGACTTGAGTGCGAGTGTCATACAGTTGATTTAAACTGTTATAAATAATATATGGATTGAAAGCTGGAAGAGTTCTGTACATCATATTGCGCATGTAAACGTTGAACACTCCTATTTTTCTACGCAAAGTTTTTATAAACAGCTCATTGCTTAAATGAGGACAGTGAGATAGAATTTAGAATAACAGCACAGAATAATATCACCAATTTGTATACCTTATTTAAATCGTTCACATAGATAAAACCAAGACCATAGACTTTGAGATAGATTTATTGGAATTTTATTTACAATAAAACAGAAAAGAAATTGCTAGTGAATACCTATATTATTATTTTCACCTGAAGTTCGCCTCTGGTGCTCTGTCATAAAATACCTAGATGTCTGGCTTCTTATTATTTACTATTAACATACCATTTATAGGAAATATAAAATTCAATCTATAGTATCATCCTCTTCGCTGGCCATACAAGAATCATCCGAAGACTCGTCGAGAGAGATCACTATCAGTTCTATAGTTTATTCTATGAGGTTATCTAAAACCCACATTTTCTCTTCCTCTTTAATTACATGATTCACAGCATCTCTCCAGTTCCCTTCAGTTATTGTTGTCAATGAGTACTTCATGAGTTCACGAACATCTTTCATTTTAAATGTTTTATTATGTCTAGCTACATAACCTTTCATATTAACTCTATATCATCAGATTAGGTATAAAATTAAATAGTAAATAAATTCCTTAGATGAACGTTGACGCTTATGGTTTACTACCTGTGACCTTTTAGCGTGCTGTCAGACAATAAGAAACAGACTATAATAGTATTTAATAATCTATCTATTCAGGAGCAAAAAGAAAAAAAGTTTAAAAAAAGTCTTCACATATAAAATTAAAAATAAAGAATGTATCATAAAAATACCAAAAGATAGATAGATATTTGTGAATTTGATCCTTTCTGTAATAATTATAAATAGTACGCCACTGGCAATCTCTTCTACGGCAGCTATTGGCCAGATGTATTGCAATTTGCCCATTAATTTCATGATTGCCGGCAAGAGGGAACACAATATACTTTGAGGCAAACTATACTACTGAGCTGGTTTCTGTAGGCGTTGATGGAATGTTGATAAACTGGGATGTCATCTGGAAATCGCTCCTACTATCTTCGTTCGACTGAACGAGCGTTACATTGCACGTCACTATTAGCAAATCATCGTATTATTTCGTAACGTCGTTTTTTTCATTCCAAAAAACATTTATTTACCCTGCATCAACTTCTAGGAGTTATGAGCGGGGGAGACAATACAATTTTATAGTAACAGTTACAATTTTACAATTTCATTGTATAAGAATAAAAGGTATAAATAATTATAGCAGTTTTTCTAAATTTTTGATTTTAGTTTACTGTCTTTTAAATAACCAAAGACCTCATTTTGATTTGATAAAAGTATACTTTTTAGGTTGGATCTTAATTTGTAAGTTTTTCTTGTTGTGTCATACATTGGACATTCCAGTAAGATGTGTTTCACTGTGATCACTGTGTGACAATTTTGGGTCCTTTTTTCATGAGGTGTTGGTGTGTTAAGTGTGTGTGCCCGATACGCAGTCTATTCAGTATAACTTGGTCTCTTCTTTAGTAGGAAGTAGGGAGAACTGTTGTAACTTTTAATTTGTCATTTGTTTTATGCCAAATAGACTGCCATTGTTGATTTATCAACGTTTTGATTGTGGATTTGTGATCTATATGTGGATATTTTTCTAGCATAGTCAACTTC
The DNA here is from genome assembly GCA_910591675.1 of Galerucella calmariensis. NCBI lineage: Eukaryota > Metazoa > Arthropoda > Insecta > Coleoptera > Chrysomelidae > Galerucella > Galerucella calmariensis. The sequence continues at coordinate 16,690 of CAJUYG010000840.1, read as the reverse complement.
TTCATTCCCTGACGCTGCCATATGTGACGGTACCCATAGTAAGGATATATTCTTACCATTTTGTTGTAATTCATACAGTTTTGTCCTAATTTGTTGTTGAATGGGATGTGTTGGATACAATTCCTTCAAATTTGACTTAAAGAATCAGAGATTATTAAAAATGAACAACTATCGGTTTCTATGCATAATTTAAGAGCTTCTAATATAGCAACTGTCTCTCCTGTGTAAATACTGTAACGTCGTTTGTTTATGTCTACTTTTATGGGTTATAAGTATGAACATACTTTACCGACGAGCTTCCATACTATACCAAACTAAACTATTTATACATTTGATGCCATGTCTTCTTATAATTCTTGTGCTTAGATCAAATGGATGTTTCTTATATACATTGCGAAAAGTCTATTCGAGCCATGCGATTTAGACAAGTGCGACAAGGAAAATGTGAGAAAAACACTTGGAAGAGAGAGATGAGTAATTGTGTGCAGTCAGCTATTTATTGCAGATTGTAATGTGTCCATTTATTTTTTTGAACTATATTATTTAATTCTTATCTGTGTTGATACCACTTATTTTTCAAAATTGGATAATATTACCAATCTCGAATTTATCCTGTATTAAAAGTTAAATGCAAAATAAGATAATTATAGTATATTATAAGTAACAAACATTTTAAACTGGCAACGCTGCTTTCATATCAGCTGGAACTGAAAACACTCCCAACACTGACTGCTTCTCTCTCCTTCAAGTAGCTTTGCTCACATTTTCCTTGTCGTACGGCTCACTTTTCGCGATCTGTATATTTCTTCAATAGATTATTCCCTAATTATAGTTCTATTCAATTGCACCATGAATATTGAATTTAACAAATTACCATACAATTTGTGGTGTTAAAATTATCAAATTCAACCAATGACAAACAATATATTTATGAATAAAATTTGTATAATGTAACTATTATGGAGATATTTAATTGAATCCATGTTTGGTGCAGTGCAGTCTTTATTATATTACGTTTGTTCCGGCTTGCATATAATTGTGGTAATATCTAGGGCAAATCCACATGTAATAATAATTGCTCTTGATTATTTTGAAGGTATTCATCGGAATTATATGGTCTTTCATTCACAATGCAAGAAAGTTACTGTTTACTACCCGAGTTTATGCGTAATTAAACGTTTAACTAAAACTAATTTCTGTGATGATAATATAAATTGTCATTAATGATTTTTCATCCCTTTTGTCGTTCTGCGTGATCCTCAACATCTCGGTTTGTATTGTCCCTACTACACAACTTTATGGATGCCAAATATTAATCTACAGTATTTATTTAAAAAATATAGACCATAACAAGTTTATATTTATATATATTCTTTTTGTACTTTTGAATATTTGATTATTTTCAATACACTGGTTCTAACAATATGGCAGAAGTCAGTTTCGGATAATTTATTAAGTAATATTGTACGAGTAGCAACCAGCTTTTCTTGAACCATGTTTTACATAAGGTTTCTTATTGAATTTTTGCCGCCATCTGGCAAATCTTCAGTTTTGGCTTGACTCGTTTTCTATTGCTCGCTTTCGCGATTCGACCTTCTTCGCTTGTTTTATGTATATTGAATAAAGTCTTCTTTGATATTTTACTAGGAAGTATATTTAGGTCTTGTACTGCAAGTACAGGGTGTAGCTAAAGGTCCACCATTATCTTTTTCGTGTATGAAATAACTTTCTGCTTCTAATATGAACTGTCGTAGTAATTTTTAACACACTGAACACTATTGAATAAGTACTTTAAAACTAAATATATCTATACAATTTCGACAACTTGTGCTGTTTACCAATGAAATGCTCAATACCTCAATACCTCAATACCAAGGTAATTTTGATTGAGAATATATTTACAAGTAAAAACTATTTATTCTCCAAATCGTTTTATAAGTGAAGTTGATTAGTTCTTGAAGTAGGTAAATATTAAATATATTTTTTCAGTAATTGTTTATCGGCCATTCTCAAATTATATCATTATCTGCTAAGTACCTTCGATTAGGAATTTTTTAAGATATCTAGACACATTTATTTAATAACGAACTTTATGGTAACGATTACATTATAAAATATATTGGGCACCATTCAGAAAATACCACTTTCTCTCTATTTTATTGATTACTAAAAATAACGTTTGACTACTGCTGGAATTTCCCACAAACAGAACACCTTATCACTATAAGTTTCTAATCCGAAAGAGGTTAACTAAGAGCGGCTCGACTATAACATTGTTTACTAAGGCTTTGGTTTTTAAGAACGTCTTTTGTACATGGAATGCACTTACAAAGTTCGTTGTTTCAACTGTACAGTGTGATGATACTGCAATGATTTTTGACTATATGGAGAATTTTTTTGGAGAAAAAATGTTGAGGAATGAAAATAATTCCCAAATAAAGATGGCAAGAGTTATATTCATCGCAACTTTTGATATATGTATTTTGGGGGGATATTCATTGAGACCTTAAAGATCTATTGTGTCCCCTTACTTCTACTTACTTTCTGAGGAGAGTCTCAGAAACCAGTAGCTCCTTTAGTCCAATTTCTCGGAGGAATTTTAGGATATCTGCAGGCTTCAACTTAGGTGAATGTTCCTCTTCTATCCAGTAATCTCCTAGGTGCTGTGCTCTGTGCAATTGGAAAGTATGTGGATGGAGGTCTCTTCTTCCATGTCACAAAATCTACATTCTCCTTCCTCCACTATTCTGAGCTTTTCCAGGTTCCCATTCATGCGGCAATGTCCCTTTAGGATCCCTGTTAAAACTCTTAGCGCAGTTTTACTTTGACTTATGCATTCATTTGATCTCAACAGGTTGTAGTCATGCAGAAGAGTATTTGATTGTATAAGCCCTACTAGATCTTTCCGATGGTCAGATCTTCTCTTTTTCCCGGCTTTACCGGCCCCCAGAAAGGTATTTCAGTCCCCCTCTTTGCTAGTTCATCTGCTGTTTCATTTCCTTCTATTCCAGTGTGTCCTAGGGTGACTAGGTACATTGAGTTTGTCTAGGCATTCCAACACCATTTTGGAACTGATTACACAAGAGCACACTGCTTTAATTGCTGCTCGACTATCCAACATTATGATAATCCTTTGTCTTCGGTATCCTTTATCAATATTGAACTGGGCGCACTTTCTTATGGCGTAGATTTCCGCATGAAAGATACTTGGGTTTTTTCACAAGCTTTCAGAGTGTTTGGTTCCTGGCCCGAATACTCCTATCCCTGTTCCCTCTATTGCTTTTGAGCCGTCTGTGTACCATTGAATGGCATTCTTCCCAAGTCTGGTAATGGTATTTGGATCCCATTCTGCAACGGCTCAATAAGTGATGCTTACACAGTTACACATCAGGATTCTTTAGACTGGAACCGCAGTTTAAAATTTTTTTATTCATTTCAAATCAATAGTGTGACCGATTTGGTATATTTAGAATCTATTGATGTTACTTTTCCCAGTGTTGTATTGTTTGAAATTTCGCAGAAAGTTATCTTCGAAATCCCATAATGTTATTTTTATATAAAGGTGTTCAGATGACAATTCAAAAAAGTAATGCTAATAGCCGTCCGTAAAGATTTTTTAACGGCCGGTGGCTGTTAAGAAATCACTTGCTCAATAAAAATGACAACCGATAAATGTCATATTGGGATTTTTTTGTAGAATTACGAGGTACGTGTTTTGTTCTTTCCTCGGAATCAAAATGTAATCTTCCAGCAGGATTACGAAAAGTCTTGAGCCACACATGGTTAATACGTAGTTTCGAAGAAATAATGAAGATAACGGGACAACTATCTCATAGTGAGGAGGCTACACCGATAACAAGTAGTTCAAATACTGATGGTGCTTTAGTTACATGGTTAATCTCTTATCGATCGAATAGAAATTTCAAACAATAGAAATCGTCAAATTATTTCTCAAATATATAAATAGTTATAATTATAATTATTTTAATTGTAAGATGAATAAAGTTTTGAAAAAAATTTTGAACAAGTGATTTTTAACGGTTGATAATTGAAATTATCAGAGAATTTATCAAAATTACCAAAAGGACATCGTTTTGTCTAAATGAAAGTCTTCGACCCCGGTCAGTACTAAAAATACCCCAATACAATAGCTGTTTTATACAGGGTGTTTTCAAATGACACTCACCACGTTTGCATGTAAATACATCTCGTAAAATTGGACAAAATCATATGAGGATTGAGGGGTCCAGCCTATTTACTTTCTGTTAATACTGGCTGTTAAAGTTATGGAAAATGAAATGTTTTAATATGATAACTTTAAGATGGATGGATACATTGGTTTGACATTTAGCAGGTTGTTTTTAAATGAAAAAGGGCATCTTTTTAAAGAGAACAAGTTTCAATTCTTGATCCAGTGGTGTACATTTGGCAGAATATGTTACCTTTCTCCTCCCATTTTCTACGCCACTTGCATTTGAAGCTATTTTCATGTTATTTTGTATTCCTCAATGATTTTCACGTGAAAAACGCATGACCTTTACATATCAAAAAATTTGTAGTTTTCAAGATATTTAATGTTTTCATGAAGTCTGCAAGATCAATTTTTAAAAATGGAACAAAAAAATATTTTTCATGTACCTATTATTTCAATAACTACTACCAAACTACCAATGGTTGGTATATGTAGCAGGTACTAATTTGTGAAACAGAGCAATGCATCTAAAACATTGGAAGAAGATTGTTGAAAATACTTGTCTGAAAATGCGATAATTATCCTCACATTAACAACACGGATGCAGCCACTAAAATTACCGAGACCTTATTCACCCGACTTGGTACCCCCCACCACGTCCAATTTAGTAGTTGAGGTGCGCATGCGTCCAAGCAGGCTTTAACCTTCTATTCGATGTGACTGAATGTGAGCAGATTAGCCCAGCTGCTATGATACTGAGTTTACAGCCCAGAGGTCCTAGGTTCGAAGCCCGGTTTGGACCTGTTTTTTTTTTTAGTTTTCTATTTCTCATTTTCTGATATTTTTATACATAGTTACACTTTGATCAACCGGGTTTGGGCCTGGGTTTTCTTGTTCTTTTTAGTTTTCTATTTCCTATTTTCTGATATCTTTATACATAGTTACACTTTGATCAACCGGGTTTGGGCCTGGGTTTTCTTTTTTTTTTCAATTTTCTATTTCTTATTCTCTGATATTTACATATTTACTTTAATATTGTTATGTTACTACTAAATTTGACAACGTTGGTACCTAGTCGGGAAAATAAGCTCTCGTCTAAAATTTATATATATAGATATAAATATTTGGTCATATTATTGGCTGGTTGTGATACCCTTTCTTTCAGTTCGCATATTTTCCGGGGCTCTTGTTTGCTTCTGCTGACTGTACAACCACATGGAAACCAATAATCTTATAGAACCTCATTAAATTGAATAAATTAAATAATAAATTGTGAATTTGCTTTTAATGATTGTTCTTTGTTGTAGGTTGGCCACCGCGGAAGAGGCTTTGTCGGCTCAGGCGGTGCAGTGGCAGAAGGAGGGGGCCGCCAGAGGAACAGGTGATAGAATGGGAGGTGCCAGCGCAGCTGGATCTGGACAGGGGCCCTCCTCACTTTTTCTTTTTTCAGAGGAAAACCCCATTCGCAGATATACGCGCTTCATCATCGAGTGGCCATATCCTTATCAAAACATTTGTATAATTATACTTTCACCTCATTAAACTTGACACTATTTTGATATTTTTTAATTGTTTGTTTGACGGAGTTTGAATAGCTCACCCGTTAGATGCTCCACATAAATGTTGTGAAACATTCACATTCACAACAAACACAATTCTGATTTTGTCAAATATAGTATGTAAAGACAACTTAACAATTAGATCAATCATTATCAATTATTTAACAAAAAAATTAAGTGATTCATTCCATAGTTATTAGTACATACTCTTGAGAAATCAATTTTCCTTAATAAAATGTTTACTCCTTTCGAATATGCTGTGCTTCTGACAATCATAGCTAACTGTGTTGTATTAGCATTGGAGGAGCATCTGCCTTTTCACGACAAAACCATGTTGGCGCAAAAACTCGTAAGTATATTATTGAAAGTAATTTGTAACCGAACACATATTTATTTGTGATCAATAGTTGTCCATGCATAACCGACAAAAAGGCACATCCCTATATATATATGCATATTAGGTTGCAGTTACCTGTGAGCAGTACTGTCACTTCATTCATTGTAACTCTACCTAGGTTTGGTGTTTCGTTGTGACAGTTTTCAACCTGGATTTTTTTTGTGTTCCTCCTTAGAAATGAAACTCCCCTAATTTTTTTCTGTTCGCCCCCATGGTGTTGTGTGTGATATACCGAACATACCTTTCATTTGTTGGGTTGGTTCATAGCCTCTCATATCCTTGTGAACAGAAGCCCACTTACGCTTCACCCCGAGATCGTGTGCCAGAGCTTAGAGTTTTTGTAGGCAGCTCCCGAAGTACAGGGAACTATTCCAGTACATTATATATTCGTGGTCTTCATATCCCCTCCTAAAGTGCATTTGCAAACATATGCCGATAGCGCGGATTTCCCCTTTGGATACAAATGTGAGCTTTCCCAAAAATACATCAGCACTCGACCCGCATATTTTCATCCTGACTGCATGCTTCCTACCCATTCCAAGTTAGCTGGAGGCTGTATAATTTGTCTAAGAAGCGAGTTTGTGATTACATCTGCTCCAATTTCCGTCGCACTCTTATCTCTGCTTCAATATGCAGAGCTAGAGGATAGTTAATTCCAGTGCCAGACTACTTTTTATCGCCGCAGTTATGCACATCGGGCAAGTCTCTGTTGTTTTTGACAGCTCCAGATCAGCTTCCCAAACATTATGTGTGCTTACCCCTTCCCCCTTGTTTTAATAAGTGACAATTATAGCCAAGAATTCGTGAAGCTTATAATGTAAGTAACCAATTTATTTATTTCAGGAAAAAACAGAAAATTATTTTCTTGGTATTTTTTGTGTTGAAGCTTCGTTGAAAATTCTGGCTTTGGGTTTTGTGCTCCATAGAGGTTCCTATTTAAGGAACGTCTGGAACATCATGGATTTCTTTGTCGTGTTGACCGGGTGAGTTATCGACTTACTATCAAATTATTTTGGCTAATCTATTAGATATTTGTTATTGAAAACTTTACATGACGATTAAAAATAGAATCTAAGCTCCAATTAAAACCATTGACAATTGTATGGATAAATAAATATACTGTCACAAATGAAATCAAAAGAAGCATAGTATATAATGGAAAAACTACGGGATAAAATTTCGCAAGCGAAATTTTTATGTAAAATCACGGATAAGTAAAATATTTGTATCTATTGAAAATAAATATCAATTATACGTTTTGGAATATTCTTTCAAACATATAAAAGGGATGTAATCAACTTTCCAGCATTCCTACTGAGTGTCCCAATAATCAGATTTCACTAAAACTGTATCGTACTTCTTAATTTACAAGATTAAGTCTTCCTGATCCTATTGAGAAGGATTCCAATTTAAAACAAAGATCGATTAATCAGATCCGGTCTTGCAGGTGTTTTTCTATTACAACGTTCCCACCCTTTCACACCTCTTACTTGAAAAGACGGAATTTGTATAACCTATAGAATTTCCTTCAATCAGGCTATGGAGACTTTTGCGGTTTAATTTCCAATATTCAATTACGTCTTTGTTGAAGCTACAAATCAATAATTTTCAGGTTTTGGTTTTTCTTGAGATCACTTTTGTTATAGGTACAAATGTTGCCTTCAGTACTAGGTATAAACGATTCCAGGAATGTCGCCGGGGGCCATTCTTATTGTTAGACTCAGTACCTTCATGCACAGGTAATGCCAAGTGATAATCTTGGAAAGCCTCACACCTCGCACTTGGTTAGCACAATAATACCCAATGATTTTATTGTTTGGTTTCTATTTTCAGTGGTCAGTTGTTGAGAAAATCGATCAGGCAAACAGTATTTATCAAATTAAGATATTTGGAATGTATTATCTGAATTTAGGTTGAATGACGACAAATATCAATCCCATTTGAATTGTTCATTTCACCTGTTCATTTCACCTATTTAAAGCACGCCTCAGCGTGTGTGTCATACGATTCATCAAAGACATACTCACAGTTTATGTTTTTTTTTATTACGTTTAATTATAACTTCCAAATAAAGTCCGTAAGATAAATAAGACAGACTTATGCAATTTTGACGGGAAAAAGAAGGATATGTATTTAGTTCTCAGCGATTCTAAAAAGTCTTTCACCAGCGAAGTTTTTATTTAAATGTCGGTTTGACAATTCAAAGTGACAATGAGCGTTTTCGATTATTTACTTTTGGCTGCTAGTAGCAGCTCGTAGTGACTGAATTCCGTTCGTTTATTACCGGGCGTGACGCCTAGTCTCACCTTCCCCTTGCCCCTCAAGCACATTCACGGACATTAAATATTTGACGTTTGTTCGGTTTGACGTTTATTTAAAGGTTAAGATTGTGCCGACTACGATTTAATACGATTTAAACCTTACTAAAAATATCTAAATATGCAAAATTTTATTATCAAAAACATTATAAGTGAAAACTGTTCTTCTAACAACACAGGAAATTCATTGGCATTGGCACATGTCAGGTGGATTTGAGGATCCTAAAAAATCGTGTGCGATTTGCTCAAAAGTCGTGACGACTGAGGCGTCACGCACAAGTGCTTGAAGCCCAAATAAACGAAAGCAACAAATATATGATGTAGCTATCTTGGTACGTCTATGTAGCTATCTTCATGTTGGTTAAAATAATCTTCTTCTTCTTCTCTCCGGGTGTATTTGTTATCTCACATTTTGGTAACATCTGTGTTTTTTGATTTGATACATATGATTAGTGACCTTTGAACCCGCACGATAAGAGTGCGTTTGACTATATACTATTAAACATTTGAACAAATAGAAAAAAAATAGAAAAGCTTGAGTTCGAATTTTTTCCATATAAATTGCACTAACGAGCAAGGAAATAAAATCTTAAGGAAATTATCCAAAAGCCTAATGGAACAGATTTTGTTCGTGTAGACCCGCCGTTAGATACTGACCAGCTTTTGATACAGTTTATACAATTATGAATTATTATTGCTTTATTTGATTGAACCGACTATACATTAAAAAAATACTCACAAAGTATCCAATATGTAGGCTATTCCTAAAATAAGTTAAGGTTAATTAAAAGTAAGTCAAATTCTCGGAAGATTGTACTTTTTGTCAAGTAAACGCTACAAGAACTTTCAATAAACCATTCCAGAAAACCTGAATTTGACAAGATGACCATATTGTGCCGGGTCCTCCGATCAGTTGGAGTTGAAGTTTGTATATTTTGACATGTAGTGTAATTCAGTTGGTTGTTAGACATACTTTAAAGAACAATGATCAAAGAAGCAATCAACAGAGGAGCCATGTAAATTCAATTAAACGCAAGATTCAAGTGAACAGAGAGGTTAATTTGTTGAAACAACCCAAAATAAAGCCTTCAGAGAATATAATTTCAAAAGCAAGTTGCATATTAACGAAAATTGGGAGAAGTTAATTCAAAATACCAACGTGTTGAGCAATGTTTTTATTTTTTATTATAAGACACTTTGTATATAGTAATCGTCCTGTAAAGTTTTTCTAATGGTGTTCTAATTTCTTCACTTCAGCTCTTAACCGACCAAAATCAATTTAATAATGTTTTGAATATTTATTAGCTCTATCATCACTATTGACACAAACAATTATTTTTTTTTATTCTTTAATATTTTATTAATAGTTCCCCAAAAGTCATTCATAAACACTTTGATTTAAGTAAAAAATAAATATCAACGATTTGCAAGTTGATTGAAAAAAACGAGTCATTCCAACGTCAAATGTAATTTCCTATTTAATGCGCAAGGAGACATTTTATCTACGATTACTTCCTATTGCTTTTACCATTTTCATTACTTTTTGTTCGTAGGTGGTGGGTGAGAATGAGAAAAGAAATGGGACAGTTAATATGTCAGATGCTTGCAAAATGTCCCTTTTGGATTGAGAATCCACATTTTGAGTTTTCCTTGTAAAATTCGAAGTCCCTTTGTTATACCCCATCCCCTGAATATGTATCTTCTAGGTAACAACCTCAAGCCCTACATTTGGCTGGGATAAGAGAGATGACAGGAGAGATCGATTTAAGTTTAATTGGAGATAAATTGGGAAAATTGAAAAAAATTGAGTTAATCTACTCTATTTTCTCACATTGTTGTTTATAAAAGTGTATATGTCTACAAAACAGGTATACAGGTATATGAAAAAAGAGCTAATAAATATTAAAAATATTTTTTGAAAAAAAAACTTCATTCAGATCAAATGTTTGGATAAGCGTAATTTAATTCTTTTCTAATGATAAGGTCGATGACAGTATTTGCTGAAGCGAATGTTGACGTTGATCTGCGGATGCTGAGATCATTCCGCGTACTGCGGCCGCTCAAACTAGTCTCCAGAATTCCAAGTAAGAAGGATCAAAAAAGCAGCGACATATATTTACATATAACATACTTTTGATGTTTAGAATTACACCTGGCCGTAGAGCAGACTAGTATTTTTTGTCTTTGATTCTTAGAGTTGATTACTTCTACTAGATTTTTAGTATGAGATTAGACACAACAAGGGTACCGGACTGGATATGTTATTTTTATGTTTATTATGTCCTTAATTTTTTTTCGTATTTATTAATAGTTACATTTTTTATTTAAGAGTGTGTGTATCAATTATACTACTAAAACACGTAATTAGACCAACTAGAAATAGAAGTTGAGTGTATTTATCTTTTGTCATTTATATCTACTTCATTGTTAAACTTATAAAATGCAAGTCAAAAGGATTATTTAAATTTATATAAACAGCTCAAACTCCAATTTCCTCTAGTAGCGTTAAAGAGGAATATAAAAGATTTGAAGTTTGGTTTCTATACAACAGTCCTCATTTTTAAGTATGCGTAAAAGAAAGGCAGCCAAAAGAGGAATTGTAAGCACTAGCTCTTCAAGAATAATTCCTCAAAAGAAATGGATATTACGAAGGATTATTACGATCAGCTATTACTTCCTAGGAGATGTTAGGATACTAAAAAGGACTATCAAAATCAACTATTCTTTCCAAGAAGATGAGACAAAAAAGGACTATCAAAATGAATTGGATATTATTATTTCCTGAGAAATTTGGGATAGATGATACGAATCAACTATTATATTCAAAAACTAGATGTAATACTGCAAAGGACTATCAAGATCAACTATTACATTTAAAAAAAGGCATGAGACACGCAGACGACCATAAGAACGAACTATCTTTTTCCAAAATGAGTTGGGTTAATACGAAGGATTATCAAGATCAACTATTAGGAACTCTTGAAGGAGAATCAATTATTAATTTCAAACAGAGCTGCGATGACACGAAGGAATATGAGGATCATCTATAACTTCCAAAAAAGAGTTGGAACAGCACAAAGAACTATCGGGGAAAATAGTCACCTTCAAAAATAAGCAGACAAAAGGGTACAGGGTTGTTAGGTAGCTACGTCAACATCTAGAGAATAAAAAAATTGGAATTCGAAGAATAACAAGGCATATGACTGTAATTAGAAAAATGCCTAGGCCACTGATCTGAAGAGAATGGAGAAGGGAATTGCCAGTGAAGCGTTGGTGAATTCGAATATATGAAGAAAGAGGAATTGGCGGTATGTCGGGAGCAATTAGAAAAAAGAGAAAAAATAAAGGAAAATATGAATGTGAAGGAACATATAGGAGGGAGGTAATATAAAAATGCATCTATGAGCGGAACCATATATATCTGGGATCATTGGAATTCCATAAAATACGATGGTCTTAAAAAATCCTTAAGGTGAAGTGTTGAGAGATTTAATGACCCTAGCGATATCCCTTGGATCACTAGTAATACTTTTTGATTAGAGATAATACGTCCAGATGGATTATAAGAAAGTTATCTCTTGAAAACATAACTAACATAGTAGAATCCTTTGTGGGGCTGGAGTATTAGAATTTCTGGAATTTTTTTTGCCTGGATGATACTGGTTGTATTATATAAAAGAATATAGTAAATAAATACTACCTAGTATGGTTAATTTTCATATCATTTTAAATTTGTTAAGGGTCTAATAGTTATTTTTTTAACGCTCCTGTTGAATGATTATTTTCCTAGCAAAACATTTTATAGTTGATCAAAAACGATTTATGTAGTAAAAATGACAAAAGATCAATTGAACATATTTAATATGAACTCTAAGAGTTCATCCATACCTCAAATGTGGTTAGAATCCAAATAAAGGGTTCAATGAAACTCAAAGTCAAACCACAATAGATTTAATGTCCGTTGGGACTCAAAACTTGCAACTAGTTTCGGTAACAATTACCATCATCAGGCTTATAACAAATAGAAAATGGTACCTCGTTGTAAAGATCTAAAGAGACAATAAAATCGATTCAACAAAGTTGCGATCAAATAATATAATTATTAGAATCAAGTTAAAATTATAAGAGAAAATTAATCTAAAATAATGAATCTATACTATAATGACAAAAGTTATGAGAAATTTAAATATTTTAAATGTTTCTAAATATAACAAATTATAAAAGTTACCTGTATGAAGTTTCACAACTGGAAGGGTAAGATCATCACTGTCATCAGTCCATCAAGTAGTACTTTTTAACAAAGTGAAAATATTTAATAAATTGTGGGATGAAAAAACCTCAAACAAACTTAAGAGTAAGAAAAAAGGAGAAAGTTAAGAACTATGTATGTTTTCTCATGAGAAAACCTTAAACATATTAAAACCTATAAAATAATGAAAACTTTTAAATTGAAGTAGAGAGTATGTTCAATCATTGATTAAAAAATAGGCAAACTACAAAGGATGCCCAAAAGCCCCAAACAACCAGAAGACAAGGACAACAGCAGTGAAGAAGACAGGAGTCAGCTACGCCCAAGCCGCAGATAACAAGAAAACAACGACGACAACAACGAAACAACAGATCCTCGAACAGGTGACAAAGCTATTAGCTCAGCTAATGGCTTAAAGTCGCTTGTAAGAGATCGTAAGAAAAGAAGTTAATCAATGGTTCAATTTAATGAAATTCATATCTTAAAAATTGAATAAAGGGGGGGAAGTTTTATTATGGCAAGAAATTTTATTTTTTATTTTTTATTGAAAAGGTGGAAAACCCATCATGGAAAGGGGATGTAGAAAAGTTGTGGTTGTTTTATATTTACTTTTCGGAGAAAAGAAGTATGAAATTAAATAATTGGAGCTTCTGGGCAATTTGAAGAAATATTTCCCAATGAGAAACAAATTCTTAATTTTTGGTGTGAATTTTATCAACCATAAAAAATACAAAATGAAGATGAAGAACGTGAACAATAACATGTTCAAGTTTATTAATAAACTTGAACATGCGTGACTTTTGTCATTATAGTATAGATTCATTGTTTTAGATTAATTTTCTCTTATAATTTTAACTTGTTTGTAAAATATTATTTGATCGCAACTTTGTTGAATCGATTTTATTGTCTCTTTAGATCTTTACAATGAGGTACCATTTTCTATTTGTTATAGCCTGATGATGGTAATTGTTACCGAAACTAGTTGCAAGTTTTGAGTCCCAACGGACATTAAATATATTGTGGTTTGACTTTGAGTTTCATTGAACCCTTTATTTAATATGATTTGAATAATACATCAAAAAGTTTTCATTGTTTTCAAACGTGTAAGATTTTTGAAATTGAAAATATCGTGACAACAACAAATCGTTTGCACTGGAGATATTCTTCATTGAGTTTTAATTCTTTGACTTGATCTATCCTTATTACCGGGCTCTAATGGACAGAGCTTGGAACATTCATATACTGGAATTATTGTTGCTTTCCTTCACCGTACTTTTCTTTGCTGTAGCACAGTATCTCTGTGTGCTGAAGCTTCCTCATTTTCTTAGTAGTGTCTGTCAGTGTTTGTTGTACATGAAATGCCTTGTCAGGATATCAATCTCAGACCTATTTTGCTCTAGTAGTTAACCTACCAAAGTAGGCGATGGTCCTGTAATCAATCAAATATAGACAACAATCAGCCAAGCTCAGCAATGAGGAGGCATTATATTTCTGGAGGCAAAAAAATTATTTGACCCTATCGGTCCACATTGCTGTTAAAAGGAAAGACTATTGTGAGAGAAGAGAATTTTGGGTTTCAACTTCAATATATTCTTCCAGTTTGTGGTAAATTACACTTTTCGGTAAATTATTTCTGGTTTTTCTAATAGTGTCAACCAGGTATATATTTTTATTGAGTAAGCTACTAGCCAACCAACACTTTTGTAGAAGGTATGCAGTTTATTTTCTCTGGCTCCAGTATACTTTTCAAGTGAAACCATCAGTACAAACTTCCTTGAATAATTTCACGCCATTTTTCTGTTTTTTTCCTGGAATATATTGCCAAAAGACTCCTGCCAGTGCACTATAGTCTCATCAATCGAGATTTTTTTTGGTTAACGAATTGAACCGTTAAATATTTCACGGATTATTTTTTGACGTTTCTTAAAACCAATGAAATGCTTCTTTATTCGTCACAAGGGTAAGTTTCAACCAATTATGTCATTATTATAGTGAGAATAAAAATCTTGTGATTATTCTCGGGAATAATCACTGTGGCTTTTATTTGCCTAGCAAGTGTCAGATAGTTGTCAAAATAATTACCTAATTGTGTCAACGCGATATATAAAATGGGTGAATATTATGGGCTTAGTACCTTTTCTGATGCAGAAAAAACAAAAAAAAATTTAGAAACTACTTCGAAAAATTGTGAATCAAAAAGTAATCTAGTCAAATATAACTCCATAAATTAGAAAATAATTTGACAGATTTTGTTTAAACTTGTTGCCATTTGAAAATAGCCACTCGAGCTCTGCGGGCTCTAGTGAGTATTGCCTGGCAACAAGTGTTCAAAAAATCTGTCAAATTATTTTCATTTTATTCTCATTCTCTTGTTATATTATTACTGAAAACGCAACAACTTTCGTCTGTGACATTAGTTGGTTTCAAAAACGACACAAGCTCATCAAATAGCGGCATCCAGAATCAAATTTTGTGTTAACCTATTATGGAAGTGATAAAAAACTGATTAAGCTTAATGTCAAAGCTCGGAGCAGCGTGCATGCTCTATAGAGTGCCAAGACATTCCAATCAACTGTTCGCGAATGTTTGAACATGCCCTTTGGTGATCAATTTGCCAAGTACCAACCTCATGGATTATTCTCTTAAAGCTATATTAACTATGACATTACAGAATATTCAGGCATTCAACATACAATTGAATTAGGTTCAAGTCCAAATTGTTATTTCATTGTTTTTAATTGGTTATATCTAAACGAATGTCACTAACAAATGATATAATTGAACATATCAAAATAACAAAATTTGGGTGCTTACGTTTAAGACTCTGTTAAATGATATTCGTCCCTTAAGCAGGATATCCTTGTGCAAACGACTTGTGAATATCAATAAAAATAAATTAGAATATTAATTTGGTGAAAATTTCGGAGCATTATACTACTTAGAGCCAACCAAACAGAGTTCAAAGTTAAATAATTTTAGTCCGTTTTGATTACATTACATCATAAAAATTTAAACAAATCAAAGCAAACGCATTAAATAACTTTTTTTCTCCATTTATTGGTTAAAAATATACAAGAAGTTGCGTTCGTTAACAGTCTTTTTTGTTTATTTATTTGAAGCGTTCAAGAGGCAGTATGAATTAGTTATTCACGTTTTACACGAAAAACAATATCTAACAGAACTTTCCAAACTGTATTTTCAAGTTAGTCCAAACCAAAATGAAGGAAAGAACTGACTGAAAGAAGTGACTGTTTTCCAGTTTTAAATATGAACTGTGCTCAAATATGGAATAAGCTTATTTTAGGTATGCTAGAAATTCCAAGAAATTTCCGAGACAGGTCGATATGCAGGATAAACCACCACTAATGACGCCATTGCTAAATGTTTTAAATAGCACACTCTGTATATTTTCCTAATTAACAAATATACAGTACATTTATAAAGTAATGCATACATGAACAAGATCTTGTCATCTTAAAATCTTTACCTTTAACACCAGAAAAAAACGAAATCCTGCAATAGTACTCAATGAACCTTTTTAAAAAATGTTCGCTAGGGGTAGTACCAGTGGGGAGTACATATCTTTTAAACTCTGTATTATGATATGATTTTTGAATTGCCAGGATCTGTAGATTCTAAAGAAATGTAAAATATTGTTTCCAAAGGTATTAGACGACTTCGATAGCCACATGAGGAATATCTAGTCATTACCTGAGAAAATTAGACATTTGAATTAAACATCGACCTGTTTCAGTATATTTTCCACAAAAATTATTTACAGAGCCTTATGAAAATTCTTTCCATACTTAATCACAGTGTATATTTTTGATATACAGTGTGGAAACCACTTATGGAATAAAATTCTTTATGTCATTATTTTAGAAAATTATAAGAAATGCCGAGACACGTCAACTTTTGAATTGAGCTGTGCGTTATGTAAACATAAATTTAAATGTACAGGGTGATTCACGCAAG
>CAJUYG010000839.1:111166-134309 GCA_910591675.1 Galerucella calmariensis | reverse complement strand
TACAAAAGATCTTGATCTTTTGTTCTTAGTATTTGGTAGCATAATTAGCAATTTGTCGCCCATATCATTTATATCATCTGTTTTCATTTGCAAAAGCTCATCACATCTACAAGCCCCAGCGACTGCAACAATAAGTACAACCTAAAATATAAATTGAAAATTAGTTCTTCAATCCATAATAGATCATTTTCAATATATTCCTACCTTCGTACACAAATACAGTTCATCTGGGGCACCTGATAAAAATTTCTCGATTTCTTCTCTTTGAAAAACTCGGGATTTTTTTGCATGGAAACCGTCTGACTGGCGTTTCAAAAAAGCCCGTAACTTCAGGTATTTTGCCAAATCAATGTTATTTTTTATGTTCAGGGTAGCTTTCAACATCGAATAGGTAGACCATAACGTTGAAGGCTTCATTTTCTTTGAAAGATCGGAAAAATAGACAATCAGCACATTTTCAGAGAAAGATCTTATATTTTTCTTCTGTCTATATTCCATGAATCTGCTGTATGTGAGTTCATATACAGTTCTTGATTTTTCCGGTAAAAGGTTAAATTCCACATCTCGCGCCTGGTCTCTTATCTTAGGTGGTGTTAACAGTTAACAGTTTAACAAATAACTATTGTTCCAAAAATTGTGAAAAAAAATTAAAAACAAAAAAAACTTGTCTCAACGGCGAAGCGAACCGCCATACTCCAGCCATCACCTAATCGATTAAGATAATCTAAAAGTGGTATGAAAATTGAGTTCGACTTTTTTAAATATAACTATCCATTTTTTTATTAAAGCACACCGAATTTAAAAAAATTAAAAGCGCATTTGAACTTATTTTTCAACGACCTTTCAATATCATATACAAGGTACTTTTGTTGGTAATTTTAACGGTTTTTTTGTAAATTTTTGAACATTGGACACTGACTTTAGGTAGACTATATTATTTGTTAGAGATGGGCAAAATCAAAGAAAGAGCTCACTAAAATTACAAAAAATCTCGCAGAACAAGCAAACATTTTAGAACTGCAAATTAATCAAGAAAAAACAAAATATATGGTCCTTGGAGATACTGGAAGTATCGAAGAAAATCTGATAGTAAAAACGACAAGGGAAATGGACTACAGTTTCCAAAGGGTACATGAATTTATTTATTTGGGAGTACTAATATCTAGCAATGCCAACGAAGAACAGGAAATACAGTCAAGAATCACGGAAGGCACCAGAAAATTTGGAATGCTCCAGTCACTGATGAAATCAAAATACTGTAAGAAAGATGAAGATATGAATATATAATACTGTGACATACGAAAGTGTAACATGGATTCTAACGAAAAAACAAGAAGAAAAGCTGGAGCGCTGGGAGCATAAAATTCTGAGAGCAATTTTCGGTGGAATAAAAACACCTGTAGGATGGAGAAGGAGAACGAATGAAGAAATAGACATGTTATATGGAGAAGCGAAGATAACATCAAGAATAAAAACATACAGGTTAAGGTGGTTGGGACACGTAGAAAGATTGAACAAAGAAAGAATGACAAAAATGGCTCTTTACAGGACTCTTATTGGCAAAAGAAGAAGAGGGCGGCATAGAAAAAGATGGTTTGAAAGTGTTATGTCTGATATAAATAAACTGAAAATACGAAATTGCCTGGGTCTACAAGGCCTGTAGAGCATATATATTGTAATGGTATCAGATAATTAAATTACTTGAATCAATTCTATTCATAAAAGGATTTCAGAAAAATAGAAATGCAAGAAATAAATATGTATAATAAATTAATTTGAATACAAATTTTGAAATAAAAATAGAAAGACTTACCTTAAATTAATAAAGTATCATATATTTTTTATCATATCCAGTAATAAATAAAGTAAATTTAGATTTCTTCATTTAAAATTAGTTTGCTTGTTTGTTTTTTATGATCAATATGTATTAGTTACACCTGAAATTGAAATTATTAGTATACAATATTTAATAAACAATATAAATTATATTTTTGGCAGAATTCTAACCTAAATTATAATTGAATGTCACTGTCAAGATGAAGTATGTTTTGCGAAGACAGAACAGTCAGACAGAATCATAGAATAATATTTTCAGAGATGGTTGTTAAGAAAATAATATGTACTGCATTGTGATTGGTGCAATAAAATCAAAATTTAAAACGTTTATTAAAATAAATTTACAATTAGTTTATATAAAATATGTAATTGGAAAGATTTATTGGACATTGGTTATGAGTTTACATGAATTAAAATAAAATTATAGATGGTAGAAAATTGTATATTAGATATTTAATAGGCACACATAATTTTAAGGATTTTTATAAATGAGGACAATTTAAAGGGTAAATTTAGTGAAGTTCTTAGTGATATAAAAGGTAGAAAGAATTACAATAGTGCAAGAATAAATATTATAGACAATAATAGACAGTAAACAAGAAATTATGAAATTTTGCAATTATGAAGATAAAATCAAGTGCTTTGGAAATATGACATAGCAACGGGGGGTTGTTGATTAAAAAGACAAGAGAGTAGAGTGGTGGATTGGAAAAAAGTTTTTTAAAAGATTTTGATTTAGAAAAAAGTATAAATTGATAATTAAACTAAAGAAATTAGATAAAAAGTTTAAAAATACCAAGAAAGGTTCAGTAAAATATTGAGAAATAGAAGAAAAGTTAAATTATACCTGAAATACCATCCAGAAGTTGTTCCAGCATCCCAGAGGAGAATCAGAATCCTCAATCTTCCTGTGAAATCCTGTAATCCCGTCTACCTCATCAAATTTATGAATCCTCATCCAACCAGTTAAAAATTTAATATTAAAAAGGTTAGTCAATTATTGGTACCAATAAAATTTAATCAAAAGCATATGCATATCAGAAGTACTTTTAAAATAAATTTCAAAATTCAATAATAATTCACTTTAATCAAAATTAGATAAGAGCTCACCTTAGATTTAAAATTTTATTTCCTTGAATTGTAGGTTAGGTACCTAACTGTATTTGTATAATTGTTTCTTTCTTTTTGTAATATTAGATAAATTTGAGCTGATATTCATGTAAATATCATACAAAGGCAATCACTATTATAATTAAACTGTTTTGTTGAGTTGAGTTCCATTTTTTATTAGGTATAAAAAAAATTTTCATAATACTACACCATAGACATTCATTCGCTTTGAACTGAATTGTTTGCAACTCTCCATACTCTGTGACTTTACATACTCATCGACAGAGACATCTACTTTTTAAAGTAATAAGAAAGGTTTGTCCATAGGCGTCACAAAATTTTATTAATACATATTTATTTCAACAATATATTGAAAAATAATTTTAATAAATTTTGAAAATAGGGATTGATTCAAATAACATATATCTGTGAAAAAGTTCAATAAATAATTTAATAGCGCCAGAACCCAAAGAGAGTAGGAGTTTTTCTTGTTCCCGAATTTAATATGAGCTAGCTGGAAGAAAGGGCAAGTATAAACACTATAAAAATTAATAAAATTTAAATTAAATAAAACAAATACAAACAAACCATTACAATATATATATATATAAATATTATCATTGAAAATCTCAATTACAGATAATCTTTTCGAATCCCGTGAACGAGCTTTCACTTATTTTAATAATATCAGGATTTCCAGAGACAAATTCAAAAAAAAATTTCATCCAAGAAGGGGAAGGGTGAATTAAACGTTCATTTTCTCTTCCTTTCTGTTGAGTATAATTTTTAACAAAATAGGTGTAAAATAATTCGAAATTTAGTCCAAATTGTTGAAATATTGCTTATAACAAAAAAATTTTGAACTATCTTACAAATCATATAATTTTTAATACGTTCAGTACTTCTTCTCTCTTCTCTTCCTACCTTTTCAGATATCGGATGAGGATTCCAGTACCTCGTTTACCCAATACTTCCATTCTTTCCTATATTTTTATTTGGTCAATCCATTTTCTTCTCGTTCTACTCCTTCTTCAGTGCATGGTACTTCCATCGACTTTCTTTTATCTGTCTGTTTCCATTCTGGAAATATGTCCATACCAATTTAATTGTTTTCTGTTATTTTCCTCATTATTGGCTCTTGTTTTGTTACTTGTCCTACCTCTTCATTTCTACTCTCATCACACTTTGTTTTTCCTGCTATTCTGTCGTTATCATATTGTGGATCTTCATTTTCCCTTCCATATCAATATCTCCATGTCCCAGTATTGCATTATTTGTTATTTTTGCTTCCATCTTCCCATCTTCTGTCAATGTAGCTCCCAGATATTAATAAGTTGTTATTCTTTCCAGTGTCTCGCATTTGCATTTTATTTCATTACCAATTTTATCCTGTTTTTTTACAATTTATTACCAAAACTTTAGTTTTATTAGTATTCACTTACATTTTTATTATATTTCTTTTTTTCTATATACGTTCAGTACAGTTTTTTTTCCAAATTTCCTTCAAAGATACGTAAATTTTAACCTCCCATCAGTATTATTAATTTCCGAAATAAAAACAGCGTTGTAAAATCGCGAATAAAACATTTTTCTAACAAACGATCTTCATGACTACCATACGGCACTTCCGTTGAAATTTATCAATGTTATATTCTTAAATTTGCAACACACTCCAGCTCTAAATTAAACAGCCGCTCTTCAACATCTGTCTTAGTTTCTGCGGTTTCAGATTTTAGCAGATGTTCCCCTAATTTCGATAACTTCTTCGTGGAGAAAGAGCGTGCCTGCAAAAAAAATTATACCCGTCTTTTTCGTTAATGCCCTTTTTACTTCAAGCCGCAATAGAATTAGTATATTATTACAGAATATATCTGATGCCTTAGACAATCCTGTTGATATAATGATAATAGTTTTAGGCGAATGGATAATTTTTTGTTGCATGGCGTAGTTTTAAGTTGGTTTGAATGTAGGCCAGTCGATATGGGTCATTTTAGACCAAAAGTACGAATAATTAGCAATCTGAATTTTTTTTCATAGGTACCTTAAATGTAGTTTGATATGAAAAAAAGTTTATAGTGTAACTAATGTTAATGTGATGACCTTGAATTGTATTACAAATTTTATGCAGGTTAAGTTTAATCCACTATATTGATTTGAATTACATTTGAAAAGCATTATTTCACAATATTCGAATTTATAAAACAATTCTATGCACGCCATTGGGCGGCTTTTTCCTTCAAGGGAATTAAAAATATGGGTCATCACATTAACAATTGGAAAAAAAAATCAAAAAACTTGTTTTTTTCGAAATTCCTCAATATTTCGCGTTGGGAGGAGGGTAGCAGAACATAAAAAATACCACCGTATAGGGAAAGTGTTTTGCAATAAAAAAAGGTCACCGGGGTTTTTTTCGTCCGATCAATGGTTCGTCCGGAAAAAATTCGGTAACCTAAGTATGTGTTCCGCATCCGCGCGACTCTGCTGCTCAAAAATTTCGTCAAATTTTAAAAAATCCTCCACTGCATATAAATAAGAGATTATTTCTTGCGTTGTCTGTCATGTTTTTGTTGGCCATACTCTATTAGTTTCTGTTAGAGTTTTTTTATTATAAAAATAGCCACCTTGCAATTCAAGTAATTTTTTAACGAAAAATATCAACTCTACGGTTAGTAGGTAATGTAGGTCGAGAAAGAATAACGCCTACTACGGAAAAAAAACACCGAAGAAACGTCTTTTATTACAGAAAACCCGATTCACTTGATGTACCATATTAGTTACGAAAAAAAAAGACCCTCGAGTGATCTTTATGCGTTGTTTTTTTTTTCTGTAAAATTGCTGAGATATATTCGGATTTATACCAAAATGGAATCATGTAATAATTGAATAAAACAGACAAATGATATCAATACACAAAGTACCCAAGTAGGTATCGAAGTAGATTTAAAATCGACTTTTGTGTCAGTCTTGAAACTAATAGGCAATTGAAACCGTCTACTAAAGCTTCTACATGTAGCATTCATTACGTAATCGCTGTCTAAAGGGAGCGCGCGGTTTGGCCTTAAAGTAGATTTGAAAGCTTAATAGCAATTCAACCTGTAGGCCAAAATAGCCATAAATTGGCACTAAAAGAGCATTTTATTAGATTTGATTGCCAACATTGGCTGCCAGAGTGATATAAAGAAGCAGTCGTTTAGTCCAGATATGGCTTTCAACGCTTTAAATGATCATGCGCAGTTAAACATCTCTCGTGAGAATGTAATGAAGTTTTGTTTTGGATAAATATTAGATTGATATTGGAAATTTATGCCAACTGTTATGTAAGTGTTCACAAAAACAAACATCGTCAACTGTGATGGCAGATCTTTCCTTCAAAATATATTATGACAATTATTTTTGTTTTTGAAACTGGAAAATATCATTGTGAACCATTAGAAATCTCTACACACCTTACTTTTCTGTAAAATGTGAATGAAATACTTTCTGAAAACAGAGGGGCCAGTGATAACTGTTAGCAAAATATACTTTATCAATTAAATTATTCCATTATGAATTACGGTGTTGTCATATTCAATTTTGATACCCATCAATGAATTATATACATCCAATTGAAATTAAAGTTTTTTATAGTATTTTTAGTTGGATTGATTGATAATATTATGTGATGGATTAAATTTATTCATCTTTCCCAGATTTTCTGAAATTTGTATCCTAGTTTGAAAACAAATAATGTTCTAAACCAGATTATCTGCATATTCTATATTTATATAAAAATAGTATCATATACCTATCAATATATAAATATAAAAACTATGGCAACATTGCTCATTATCGTCAGCAAACGGTTAGGCCATGTCTTTGTTGTATTTAATAAGCATTTTTCTATGCCAATACGAAGCTTTATGGAATTAAAAGCTGGATAGCTGTTTGTATTGCTTTGTGAAAGCTTTCAGAATTATAAAGTTTATGAAAAGGAAGATTATTGTGAGGTTATGTTTTGAGTAATAGATTGTTTTATAGGTCATATTTTATAATTACTTCGTAATAAAAAATGAACAGCTTTAAAGTTATTGAGACCTTAAAAAGTGGAGAGAAAATTTTGTGTGTTGCTTCTGAGGCGTGGGATGGGAACAACAGCAACAACAAATTTTCCACCAGGACGTAGTGGTATTAGCCTATTAAGAAAGAGTCCCACGACAGGGCCAATAAAGAGACGTGGTCTAAGAACCAGGAAGGTGATCTTCTGTGTCTATAGTTATTTCGTTGTAACTTTTAGCTGCGATACTTCTGTTATGTACACGTCTGTAGCACGCACCTATTCGCCCAAATTTCCGTAGTTTTGTAATTTTGCATTAATTTTTTCTTCTCCATGTTCTATAATGATTTCTGGAAAATCATGAAACCTTTCAACTGAATTGGGATTCACAATCACATTGAGGTTAGCAATACTTTGGTTTTTTTTGGGACTAATTTCCATTTAAAGTCTAAATTAATTCCAATACGAAACTTTATAGTATTGCTTATAAATGGCACTAATTGAAGCACTTAAAGGCATTTTATGACCACACTCAATTCCAATTTGGCTATTCATTTTTTTGGCATTTTTTAAAGTCATTATCTCTATTTTTTGGCTACTTTTCATGACTTACTAGCAATCATTGCTACTTGGTTGCAAAATTTAGTCTTAAACAAGATAAGTCGTCTTTTAAGGAAGGCTGAAATTATTCTATAAAATAATGCTTAGAATATGCTAAACTTTATCATTTTTTCTGAATTTTATGCTTCGATCTAGCATTATTTGCTTGATAAATGAAATGTGTTACTTGGTTATGCATTAACTTATAAGCTTGCGGACGAATTGTTCCATAACTAGACAAAATATTGACATTTCCCAATGATTCAATGTTCATAGCAATGGAAAGACCCGTAGCTATCATTCCATGTGACTTGCAGCTCATTTTTCCACAAGATTTTGAGAATGTTTCATTAATTTGTTCATTTAAAAAAAAATAGTCTTTTATTTTTATTTTTTCCATAATGGAACCTTAGGATCTCAGAAATTTTTTTTAACATCCTTCTCGTTTTGATAAAAAATTGATTTGTTTATTTATTTAATCAAAAAAAAAAGTTCGGTTTTTACCGGTGTGATAAAATTCCCTGATTTCTGGAAAATGATTGGATTTTATTAAAAATCAAAAAGTACATTTGAAAACTAGACACTCTAAGCTTTAAAATGATGTGCATTGAAAAGGAACGTATAGGATGCAGTCTCAAAATTTTGTGGAAAAAAACTTTGACCGATTCTTGAAATATTTTTGTCAAGTACGAACGAGCTGCAAGTCACATGGAATTATAGCTACGGGTCTTCCCATTGCGATGAACTTTGAATCATCGGGAAATGTCAATTTTTTGCCGAGTTATGGAACAATTCGTCCGCCGGCTTACAAGTTGATGCATAGACAGCAGAATTCCTACACGCAGTGCAGCAGCTGAAATGAGGAGACTTTCAGGTCTCATTATCTCGATAACTATCAAATTTTCGAAAAAAAAATGATGGAGACCATTTTTGTAGATAATAAGATGATCTTCATTTTTTATCCGAAAAAAACTCTCTAATTCGCACATTTAGCCAGATATTAGCGAGAAACCCGTTTTCCAGGATTTAGGGGGCCATTTTCCCCCCTTTCCGCTCCTTTTCAGGTGCTTTATCCCTCCATTTACTGGACTAAAAGTTAGAGAGACTGAAAATGATGTTAGTATATACTAGTCAAAGTGCTACCAATGGCACTTTAACTTGGACCAATAAAAACTGACAAATTTTGTTCAAGTTTCATCGTCCATGATATTTTTAAATATTTTCCATTAAAATTCATCATAATCATAACATTTGCACCCTAATCAGCATGATTTATATGATTTTATGATTCATACAAGTTTTCAGGGTTTGAAGCTGCATATGTAGAACACCCGCGGCGGAATATCTCCAACTTCAAACCGGTATAACACAAAATAGTTTCACTGAGTGGTTTATCATTTTAATTTATTCAAATTTATAAATGAATAAAGTTGAAATGGGATTTAGCGGTATCGTCATGGCGTATAAAAATATCATTTCAATTTAAATCCGGGGTTTTGCTTTAATTATTATGAATATCCAGTACGGAAACTATTTAGATATGTTGCACTCGACGGAATGAAAGTATACCATGACAGAAAAACAATTTGTGTGACGAATTTGCATTGTATTTTACAGATATAGATACTGAAAAAGGGAATGAATATTATTTTTTACTGTGAGAAATGCAAATTTGCATCCTTTAGATTGCTGTTGGAAAAAATTTTTCTAATAAAAACAGCAGAACTTTATAGTTAGGGTGAAGAGGTCGCTAAATGGCGACATTCTCGAGCACCATCGAGACCTATCAAAATCGTAAGATAAAGTAATTTCGAAAAGAAAAGCTCGTAATGTAAAAACCATTTTAGCGGTGGGTATGGCGTGTACGGATTTTCAAAAATGTTTAAAAAAACAGTTACTTGGGCATTCTCGAGCGCGTCAGATATTAATATCACGTATGCCCCTTTAAAAAAACTGACGATTTCGGCGTGACGATGAGTTACGACACATTTTTGAAAATGTAAAAAAAAGTTCTCTTGAAATCCTCCCATAGGGGAGGTTTATCTCGGTATCCTGATAGCATATTTTCTTAATTTGACAAAAATGTTGGTGGGTTCTCTTAATCTGACCGAAAAAGGTCTGTATTACATGTTTATGGCACATTCCTCTTTTTGCTTCAATTCTCCACTTCGTTTTGCTCACGGTACGTCTAAAAAATAATTTGAGGATCAACAGGCTTTTGAATAATATAAATAAATGAAACTGTACATGTCAATAATACTTTTTTCTACTAACGTGCGGAAAGTGAATCTTTTCCGCACTAAAAAGCGTGCGGAAAGAGTCACTTTTCCGCACTAGTGCGGAAAAGTAAATTTGTCAAGTTTTTGGGGAGTATCTATACTGACATTTGAATATTTAAAATACATATTTGTATGATTGTAGTTTACCAAATGACTGAAAAATTGATAAATTTATTATAATTCTGCTATAATTTTCAATAAAAAAAAACTTATTTTTTAATCATTTTTAAATGGCCTTGGTATAAGCCTCATTGAATGAATGTCAAATAATAATAATTAGTTTGTTGATATGTATTTAATAGGAAATGTTTCTTTATGTTAACTTTTGAGCTTATTTCCGCATGCTAGTAGAAAAAATAGTGTACCTAACACGTGCGTAAAGTGACTTTTCCGCACGCTATTGCAGATGGCCGAACGACGTTTTAGCGGAGTATCACTTTCCGCTCTAGTTGGGTAAACTACTATTGTATACAGATACGCGTAACTTTTTCCAAGTCCACGAAAATTGTCGAGAAGCTTGAGGAAAAAAAATTCGAGATAGTATAATAAAAGTTACATAATTTAATCATCGTTGTTCCATTTCAATTTTTTTTAACACCCTCCGTTTTCGAGATATTATACTCAAAAAAACGGGAGTTTGAGTTTTCATGATGCTTTAAGTCCAAAAGTTTCAACTTTGGACAAAAATGTAAAAAAAACCTTTTTTCTAATTTTGACATATAAAGAGACACTTTTCAGAACTGATTGACATTATGAAACGTCTTACTTTTTGTAACTAGTTGCATAAAGTAAAATTTTATGCAATTGCTGACGAAAAATGTATTTCAAAATTAGTGACAAAAAGAATTAGTCTATTTATTAAACTGTTATAATAAAAGTTAAAAACATAAATTATAAATTAATTAATTATTAAAAATATTGATAACACAATAATTGCAATTATTAAAATTAATTCCCGACGACATATTTTTTACATTGCTCGAACTTGCTGTTATTTGGGAAGCGACGCACCGCAGATGCATCAGATGTTTCACCAAATATTTCTTGCGCTATAAGTTTTTTATTATTCATGGAATTTTCAATATATCCCTCCGCAACAGGGGTAGATTTCCAACCTCCATACCTCCTTAATTTTAAAATATCAGCGCCACTGTCTGCTAGGAAAGTGGCAGAGCTTCTTCTGAAGCAGTGGCCAGTATATAGAACAGGATTTGAAAGACCAAGAAATTGTGCAATAACTTTTGGCAGACTGCTAAATGTGTTAATTCCTACAGGATTTCTGGTACATTTTCCATTCGCATATTTTACAAAAAATCTGTTGTGTTTAAGAACCTGGGGACGCAACTTAATATATTTTCTCAATATTTCAACAAGATTCGTATTTTCAATGTCTCCAGTGGTAATTGCAAACTGCCGTATAACTTTTGTTTTTGAAGGTGGGATATCAACACGAAAATGGCTTCCTTCGTCTATAACATTTTCAACTGGAAGAAATGTTAATTCTGCTTTTCTGCATACTTCTGCCATTCCAATTATCATTGCAACCTTAGCCATTAAGTATTCTTTGTCATCAGCTTCCACTAAAAATTTGGCAAAATCTTCTTTAATAAAAACTTTTGACTTTTTAGCACTGTACCCGTCCGCTTGCCTTTTAATATATGCTACCAATTTTGTATATTTTTTAATATCAATATTCCTTTTCAGATTTAGTTCAGACCTTAACATTGAGTAAAGTGTCCATAATGTGGAAACTTTTAGATCTTTCTTACCCTCAAAATATGCAAGTAAAACTTGCTTATTAACATGCTTAATTTTCTTCTCATCACACCACGTAACAAATTTGCCGTATGCCAAATCATAAACTGCCTTTGACTTTTTGGGAATTACTGATAATATCGCTTGGTAGCTCTTCAGAACTTGAATCACTCATTTTTTAAAAATAAAACTAAAAATATATTAATCTCGCTAAAAACCTTCCGTCTAGAATTTTTTGCAAAATGTCAAACTGACAACTAACATGAAGTAACAGCAACAAACTAAATTTATGTTTTCCAAATTTTTATCAATTAAATTAAATTTTATTTTTTCATTACTTTCTTCAAAATTAGAAAAAATCTTGTATGCAATACGTTACGAAATGAAATTTTGTGTAACTTGTGAGTTTTTGCGAAGCTCACTTCGTTCGTTCCGCAAAAATCTCACGCGTTACACAAAATTAGGCATTTCGTAACTGATGGCATAAATAGCTATTTTGTGTAAAATGAAATTAAGTACCTTTTTTTTATTAAAACTTTTTTTTGTAAAATGTATCGTTCGCGACTTATATGCCGCAACGCGTTTTTCGGAAGACGAAATGGCTCCTCCACACTTCCGGTCATGCGGAAACCGGCAGATTTTGTATTTTTAGTAAGTTTTAGATTATATGCTTCAAAATAAAAAAAAATAAAATCGCGCACCAGAATGCCGGATTAACGTTTTTTTCACAAGATCGCGACCCTATAACTCGGCGGCGTCAAGGACTTATCGTCAGATTAATTAAATTTAGTCTTCAAACACTTAGATCGACCCCCAATATCTTAATCTGACGCGCTCGAGTATTTCAGACTATCGATTTTTTTTACTAATCTGATCGTCTAACCTAGATGCGCGTCACTACACATAGAGCTAATACTTTCCAAAGTTGTTCTATCAGGTCTAAGGTATCTCTCATATCTTCAACTACCACGCTCGAGTATTCAAAAATTTTAAATTCCAAAAATCCTTTTTTCGTATATTTGTACTTACGCATATAAATAACGCTGCACTTTTCATCCTTCAGAATAATTGCGTCGTTTTTGGTTCATCTTGGAACTCCCAAACAGCCGACTAATGTCTATTACAAAATTCATACGATGAAACCATCAAAATTTGAAAATCTGGCGAACGTTTTTCGCATCCGCCGAAATTTTAAAAATCCTCTACTGCGTATGAATAACGCAAAAAACCACCTCCTCACTTCTTAGAAATTAGACAACCTGGGACATGCCACAAGATGGTATAATGAGAAAGTATAACTTTTCAAAGAAATTCGTTACGGAATTAAGCAACAAGAAGGAATGGGACCCAAATACCATTACCACACTTGGAAATAATGACATTCATTGGTACACAGACGGCTCAAAAGCAGGGTTGTATAGAAAAACGCATCATTAGAAAAACCCCCTGGGTTTTATGGGTGGGTTTTTGTGGATCTTTGTTATAAGAAAAATCCAGATGAGTTTTTGTAATAAAATTTGCTATAACAACTAAGAATTAAGAAACACGAAACACCGATGCATATCAAATCAATTTCCAATTTATTTAAAAAAAAATCTTGCTTTTTTTACATTTAATTTTAATTTTGTTAGGAGAAACAAAAACTCAAGATTCCAGATTCTAAAAATCTAAAAGCAAACAAAAAATACAAAATGGAGATGTAACACAATTACAAAATGAAAACCTTGTTCCCCTAAATACATATTAAGTTATACTAATATAAGTGATAACAATAACATTATACCTATTATAAAATTATTTGGATTTGGTTTGGTTGGATGGTTTGTTTGAAAATCTGTAAATTTTCACCATCTTCGATACTTTTTCAACACCTAGCTGATTTCGGAGCTTTGAGTAAACATGACCAAAAGTTGAAAATATGCGTTCTATTGATGCACTTGAGGCTGGACAGCTATGCAAGTTTGAAAAGAAAGAGCACATATCAACTAGGTTTTCATACTTCTTGATTGAAGTTTCATAAAACTAAAATCATGCGAAAATGTTATTAATTATGTTTGAATAAAGATAAAGCCATCCATACTTCATATTTTATGGCATCAATGCATTCAACTGACAACTTCCAGTATTTACCACTAATAAAAGCGCGGCATTTTTAAATTTGCAAAGACCCAAAATTTTTCAAAAACCCACAAAAACCCAGAGAAAACCCAGTGGGTCGTCTTTTTCTAAAAAAAGTGGGCTTTTGCACAACCCTGCTCAAAAGCAATAAAAGGAACTGGGATAGTAGTGTTCGGGCCAGGAAAGCACTCTGAAAGCTTGGGAAAAATCCCAAGTATCTTTCAAGCGGAAATCCACGCCATAAGAAAGTGCGCCCAGTTCAATATTGATAAAGGATACAGAAGACAAAGGATTAACGTAATGTAGGATAGTCAAGCAGCCATTAAAGCACTGAGCTCTTGTGTGATCAGTTCCAAAATGGTGTGGGAATGCAGGACACACTGTAATAGAAGGAAACGAAATAGCAGATGAACTAGCAAAAAGGGAGAATGAAATATCTTTCTGGAGGCCTGAACGCTTTTGCGGGATCAGCCCCAATGTAATATTGGAAGAAATAGGTGAAGTCGAGAAAAAGAGAAGATCTGACTATTGCACTCTGAAAAAGATTTTCTTGAATAAAAAAAATTTTTTTAGGATAAACAAATCTGAAGTTTGAATAGAGTCAACGAAACAGAGGTGTTAAGTTAAAATTTCGGTTTGTTTAAAATTTCAAACAAGAGTTTGGTATCATTCAAGCTAATTGTAGTCTTATATAAACATTCAAATGATTAAATTCAAGGAAATTATATCTTCAATCCAAACTCCAAGGTGTTTACTTGAAACAATTAATATTTTAATATAAACAATTAATTTCTTTAAAACGTTAAAACCATCTCTTGTTTTGAAACTTGAGTTGTTTACTTTAAACAACTACAAGTTTAAATGGAACAATACATTTTATAAAACTTCAAAATAATTTCTTTTTTGCAAACTCGAGTTGTTTAGTTTAATTGATGTAAATCAAATAATCCTTTTATTATGTATTTTTATAATGAGTTATATTAAAGAGTGTTTGTGCAGCATTGACAAAGTTCTACAAAACTAAAACCAAATTCGAAAAGTCTAGATTGCTGAAAAAGTAATTAAAGTGAAAAGTCTTGCTATATGTCCAAACATATTTATTGAAGAATTATACAGGGTGATTCATTACTAATTGGAAATAATTTAATAGTAGAATCCTGACTTCAAATTATGAAGATTTAACCCAAAACACCTAAATAAAATGTAGCTGCTTACTTAGTTACAGGGTGTTTTGTTTAAAAATTTAAAAACTATTTGTGCTCAGTACTTTAAAACTGTTTTACCTTTTCATTTCATATTTGGCAGAAAGTGTAGACACTGTACACCCTACCAAATAAAAATAAACAAACGTTTCTGGCTACTACCAGAGGCGTACGACTGGGGCAAGTGACAGGTTAATTGTTCCCAAATTCTACGCCACTGGCGGAATAGAAATTTTAGCCCAATTTTTTGATTCTCCAATACTTTTTACGTAAATAAAGTACTCTTTTTTCATAACGATAAAGTCAATATTTATCGAAATATTTCAAGTTAAACACGAAGCTGCCCAATTTTGATGTGTAATAACCTTTTCGTTTCTGATATTTCCGATACGTTATTAAAATTGTCAGAACCTACTTTTATTTAGATTATAATTTTCATAACTACAATTTGTTTTTAATTCATCCGTTCATTTAATAGTTTTGATCTTTATTGTTGACACGGATTAAAGTTTCATTTACGTATTTAATGCAATTCACTGGTTCAAAACATCGACATAGTTATTACACATCAAAATTGGGCAGCTTCGTGTTTAACTTGAAATATCTCGATAAATATTGACTTTATCGTTATGAAAAAAGAGTACTTTATTTACGTAAAAAGTATTGGAGAATCAAAAAATTGTGCTAAAATTTCTATTCCGCCAGTGGCGTAGAATTTGGGAACAATTAACCTGTCACTTGCCCCAGTCGTACGCCTCTGGTAGTAGCCAGAAACGTTTGTTTATTTTTATTTGGTAGGGTGTACAGTGTCTACACTTTCTGCCAAATATGAAATGAATAGGTAAAACAGTTTTAAAGTACTGAACACAAATAGTTTTTAAATTTTTAAACAAAACACCCTGTAACTAAGTAAGCAGCTACATTTTATTTAGGTGTTTTGGGTTAAATCTTCATAATTTGAAGTCGGGATTCTACTATTAAATTATTTCCAATTAGTAATGAATCACCCTGTATAACACAAACATAGAATCATTGATTTTGAGTACTACTACTACTTGTAAACACGTGTCGAAATATACAAAACTTAAAAAGTACATACATAAATAGAGTCGAATTCAAGGATTAATCTATGTAGACAACTATCACGGTTAGTTTTGTACTGGGATACTATGATTGCCACTCAAAACACAAATATATACATAGCAGCAAAACACTCCCTTAGGTGGGACAATTCACACACATCCAGTAAATCCATAACTTGGCCACAGATTAATGATGAGATCTTTTTTAATCTGTGACTTGGCAGTGAATGTTCAATTTTAAAATATAACCGTTGTATGCATACAATCCATACAAAACACCATATTATAAAGAAATTGAACCTTTAACGGGTTTTGTCTCTGATCGTATGCATACAATACCAACTGTCCACGATATAAACACACCGAGTACAGAGACAAGTACCCGGAAGTACCTACTCACTTATTATCTACCGTCCACCTGCTACTATGACGAAACGAGAGGGGTGAGGTTTTCACGTTTCAATGCTAGTGATTGGGTGTTTAATTTCTTTAAAACAAAGAATTTAGAAATGTTTTTTAATTTCAAAGAAATATATTCTTTGAACCAATTATATTCAACAATGACTAACATTATAGGGCATCTATACTTTCAAAGTAATGATTTATTATCTATAAGTATTTTATATTTTCATTTAAAGAAATTTATATATTTTCAACAAATATTTCCTTTATATTTAATAATTGCCATATTTGAAACAAATAAATGTGAATTTTAATTTCAAACAATTCATAATCTATATTTAAACAGTTCAAATTTCTTCATTCAACACTTATTGCTCTGAGTTAAAAAAACATTTGTTATTATTATAAAATTTTTATTAAATAAATGTAATTGTTCAATTCAAACCAACCGTTTTCAGCGTAAATGAATATTCTTCAAGTTAAATAATTGCAATATTTGGAAGAAAGTTATCCAAATAGTAATTGCAAGCAATTTATAATTTCAATTCAAACAATTTGAATTTTTTAATTGAACACTCAATTCTTTTGCATTTATTACAAATTGTTAATTCTAAACAAATTATTTTCAAACAAATACGTTTACTTCTACCAAACAATCCTTTTTCAGAGTGTGGGAAGATCTAGTAGATACAATCAAAGACTCTTCTGGTTGACTACAACCTGTTGAGATCAAATGAATGCATAAGTCAAAATAAAACTGCGCTAAGAGTTTTAACAGGGATCCTAACAGGACATTGTCGCCTGAATGGGCACCTGGAAAAGCTTAAAATAGTGGAGGAAGAAGAATAGAGATTTTGTGGTATGGAAGAAGAAACCTCCATCCACATACTTTCCACCTGCACAGCACTTCAGACTCCTAGAGCACAGCACCTGGGAGATTACTGGTTAGAAGAGGAGCATTCACCTAAGTTGAATCCTGCAGACATCCTAAAATTCCTCCGGGAAATAGGACTAAAGGAACTACTAGTTTCTGAGACTCTCCTCAGAAACTAAGTAGAAGTAGAAGTACAATAGATCTTTTAGGTCTCAGTGAATGTCACCCCAAATTACATACATACATAAATAACGCATTAGTCATCTTCGCATGATTTATTCTTAAAATCCGTATGCAATACGAGGACACAGTGTATTTTCTTCTTTCCCAGAACATCCCATGTATTATTTAAATTCGTTCGGGAGCCGACGGGATGAATAGATTTTAATTCAAATGTGGAATTTACCTGGAAAATCAAGATTTATATTTTCGACTGTAATCCTTCCTTTGCCCAGTCATGTAATTCGGTTAGGTGAACAATTTATTTTATAGTGAGTGTGTGTGTTTTCCAGAGATTTATGTTTTAAAAAAAGTTTTTGTCTAAAATTTACTACTTGGAACAGTGAAAAAATTGGTAATCTATGGTTTGGTTATATTATAGACGACAGTGCACACTCGAAAAATCATAGAGCTTATAATAATTGGAATTTTGAGCTGAAATTTTAGATGTACATAGTTGGATTATAAACAAATGTGGAAAAAAATCAGCAACGTCATATCTACGATATTTTGTATACGAGGGTATGTGAAAGTTAGAGGTGGAAAAATTTGAAAAAAAAATCACTATATACTTTAGAAACTTTTTATGAGCATTTTGGTAACTTACAGGCTCTAAAAATATGTGTTAAAACACAAAAATGTTGCAGTTCACTATTATATCTACACAAAAATCAATTTATCTCTAGTGGTAAACCTCCTTGTTTCCTTCGCCTCAGACATTACCGCAAAATGCTGGTCATGTGCTGAATATCATGATAAATCAATGCGGTCCAAAGATCCGGGGTAACGGGGGTTTTAGACCCGAATTACAATTAATTGAGTTGCTGGACCGTGAAAGATCGTCGGGCAAATTGACCAGCCGCCGCCTGACATCAATGAAAGGCTTTAAACCTTCCATAAAACGTTCTTGTGATTGATTGCTCGGTATATTTATTACTCCTACCTGCTCTTCAACAAGTTACGAGGATGTATTAATATCTAAGTAGCCTAGACCAGTTCCAAGCATGAACAAAACATTGCGTTACCATAGCAACCAACAATAACTCTTTAGAAGTGTCAGTGTGAAGCTGGACGACAAAAAAGTGAATAAATGAAAAGAAAAAAGACATCCACCGAAATTGTGAAAATCGAAAAATTTGAGTATCGAGCCATCATCAAGTAGGTACCTGTATTCAAAAGGGTTAAGAGGTAAGCAGATTTACAAAGATTTGCTTAATACCCTTGGTGATCAATGTCCTTCGTCCTCTCCAAGACCTAAGAAGTTTCGTGTCCAAAAAAATGCTAAAAAAGTTCTTGCTTCAGTTTTTTGGGATTGCCGTGGAGTAATCATGATTGATTTTTTTGGATAAGGGTAGAACAATAACCGGAGATTACTATTCGACATTACTGACCACTCTACGGGAAAAAATTGAAGAGAAAAGACGCGAAAAGGTGTTGTTTTTGCAGGACAACGCCCCAGCACACAAATCTCATGTTGCCATGCAAAAAATTCGTGATTTAAGGTTTGAATGACTAGAACACCCCCCTTATTCACCAGATTTGGCTCCGTCCGACTATCATCTCTTTCCACAACTGAAAAAAAGTTTAAAAGGTCGTAAATTTTCTTCCAACGAGGAGGTTATAAAAGCTGTGCAGGCCTGGTTTGCAGAGCAAGAAGAAACATTTTTTTTGAAAGGTGTAGAGACGTTGCAGGTTCGCTGTAATCTTATGTTGAGTAATCAAATATTTTGACATTGAAATTTTGTTTGGTTCTATACTTCCCTAATAAGCCAAAAAGCGCTATCTCAATCGGAGTTTTGAGAAAATCGACTTTTTGTAAATTGTACTTTCGCACCTTCAAAAACAAAACTTTTTAGAGATGTTAAAACTCATTTATAAGTATTGTTGCCTTATAGAATTATTGACCTATTCAAATTATCCAAAAATTGTATCATTATATCTTTTTTGTGAGATACCGCTATTTTGCTTAAAAAGAAAGGCTTCAAAAATTGAGATACTGATTTTAGTCTTAATTTGCTTGGGTATAGAAAATTCCTTACAAAAACACAATTTTTTATAATTTGATTGAAATACGTTATTATTTTGTAATAAAACTTCATTAAATTTTTTTTTAAATACTTTATTGACCGTAGCAGAAAAGAACAAAAAAAAATTTAAGCAATTATTTGCTTTCTATGAAATAAAACTAATCAAACGTTGGCAGTCCGCGCCAAAAAGACATCTTATTATCAGGTATTATACGGGAAAGAGAATTTAAAATATTATTTTTCGTCATTTAAGAAATTCCTGATGGTACTGTTTTTTTCTACTACCGTGTGTAAAGTACGTACTTTAGACACATTTTCGAGTGCGTAAAACTTTATTTTACGCACTAGTGCGTAAAGAGTTTTACTTTACGCACTAGTGCGTAAAGAAAAAATTCCAATATGTATGTAGTTATAGATATCTAGTCTTATAAAAATATAGGTATAATAAACTATGTTAAATCTAAGTTTTTTTCATAAATTGGATATAGAAACCTATAGAATTCGGTAAAGTAACCTAATAATTATTGTTAAATAATTATTGAGTACCTACTGGAAATAATACGGTAAATAGGTATAAGTTGGCGGTGAGTGACTGACATTTCTTTGTGAATTGAATCTGACATTTAAAATTTAAATTGAGATCTTCGGACTATACCTAGAGTAAGCAATTGTATTTTATATTTAGGAATTGAATATTTTTAGAAAACTATGATGTTATTTTAGATTATTATAAAAAGACTTCTTCTAAAGCAAAATTTCAATTACTTTACGCACTAGTGCGTAAAGTATGTTTCTTTACGCACTAGTGCGTAAAGAAAATTACTATAAAACTTTTGTATTTTAATTAAATATTCGCTAGTAGAAAAAATATTGTATGCAATTCGTGTGTAAAGACCTTTTTTTCGACTCATGTGATTGTCGCATTCGCCTGCGGCTCATGCGACAATATTCACATTCGTCAAAAAAAAGGCTACTTTACACACTAGTTACATAAATAACTATTTTAGTTGGGGGTTTGTCTAATTTTAAGAACTTTCCACCTATAATGCTAGCCGTTATGGGTTCATTATCGAAACCAGTTTTGTAGCTTATATCAAAACTGCCGCTGCTAACTTCCACTTCAACAATTTCACTAATGTAAGGTCGTGCACCGAGAGAAGAGTTATTTATAGACAAATAAACTGATTTGTTTGACCCCCTTTGTTTAAAACTAACATTGCTTATTTATTATTAAGAAACCATATTAACGTGAAAATATTGGGAAATTTTGATATAAAAAAATGATTTATTCGATTGTAGTTTCTTTAATGTAAAAAATGTGTTCTCCTTTATGCACACCTTCATACAATTGTTCTTCAGAAACTATGAAAGTCCACGAAGCACAATATAATATTTTGTTATAAAATATAACAATGATATTTGAGTAAAAATTGTTTTCATTACCCAGTAAAAAACCAAACATCTTCAATAATATTCCATCACTTTAAAACAACAAATTAAATATTCATAGTAAATCATTTGAAAGTTTTGACAGAAATTTACATTTTTTAAATAAGCCTATAGATTATTAGCCTCAAATAAGATCTACTTTATACCGAAAAAATAAGTATTTCAGTATACCTAATTGTACATTTATTGTTACGAAAAAAAAAACTTATTTGCTACAAATCACATATTTCTTCACCCGTAAGAAATCACATTAGCCTACAAGTTATATGGCAATTAACACAAAGAATTCTCACCCCACCCTTCCCTATTATTCAGTAACGGTCACCACCTGTATACGTTTGGCGTCAGTCTGCATGTGAAATTAAATCAGTTTTTGCAATTTTACTGATTATTTTGTTTTTGTGAAGTATGTGGTTAAAGTGCTCTGGACAAAAATAAGTTTAATAATAGAATGAATGAATTGTTAAACTCATGGCGATTACAAGAATTGTGAGATATCTTTGAAGGTAAGGAAATAAATGACAATTATATTCAAGTAGGTAGAACTAACAAGCAAGCGAAATGTACCTCAAACATACACATTTCTCAATTAAACCTGTCAGATCTACTCCAAGAACTCCAAAAAACTACTATGGGGAAAGCATTAATGTGCACACTTAAGGATAGACAAGGCTATCTTGTGGATACCATTGTTGGTTATGTTTTAGATCATTTAGATACCTAAATCAGATTTTGGAATTGCTAAGTGAAATTTTCGTTTTACCACGCACTGAGAATTACTTGAGAGTTGCAATATTGGGTATTTTCTATCATGTTTAGGCGTTTCTTAGCGCATGGTGAAACGTAAATTCTATTTGGTTATTCCTAAATCTGATTTAGGTATTACCTAACTTTAGAAAATAGTTGGTGAAATCGGACATATGTTATCTATTTTAAAAATGTATAGTTTTCTTTTTAATAAATTAAAATATTCAGCAGCAAGTTTTTTATTCCTGTCCTGCTTTCCTACTAAACAGTTTTATGCATAAATAGAGACCATTAATTTTTATTAGATTTAAACATGTTTGTCATTAAATATAACGTAATTTTAATCCGTGTCCAGACGTGTCCAGTTACCCATACTGCTTGATACACCGTGAACTTTTAATGTATTTCTAAATATTTAGAAACATTTCAAAAGCTCAGTGTATTGAATAGTGCATGTAGGTAACTTCCATAAACAAAAAACAATACCATAAATAATTCGGTTTTTTAGGGAAATATATTTTTTCACTATAAGGCAATATAATGTTGAATTTTGGTAAAAATTAATAGTTTTTTTTGAAGAAGGAACATTTGTTTCCAACAAAAAAATATAATCTGCTGGGAAGATACATTTTTTACAAATAAAAAACAAATCGTTAACCCAGACAATATACTTTTTTATGGTCAAGAAATATATTTTACCGATACAATACATTTTTTTATGATAAAGAAATGTCATTCTGCCATAAAATAATTTTTTTATGTTAAAACAATATAGTTAGTTTGCAAAAATAAGTATTTGTTATTTATTGGAAAACTACTTTATTTAATTAAAATGCTTTCAAAGATTAATATAACTATTTTGTCATTATACCTCAATAAATGTTGTTTGAGACAAATATGAAACATTTTTACAAGAATACATGTAATTTTCGATAGATGACTCATTTTATTGAATGAATGAATATGTTTTCATTCATCAACAATATTACTTTCCGAACTTAAAAGAAATCCTTTCTTAACGACAAATTAAATATTAGTTAGGCCATGGAAAATCATATTTATTTGACATAATAAGATTTCGATTGTCACAAATAAATCTTTTTCTCGGTGTACAAGTTTTATTACATTATATTAGTACTTCGATGCATAAAGTCATTAATTCCTCCCACTTATATATGAATGCAATCAATTCTGATGATTAAACAAGTATTTCCGAAGTAACTCTTTGAATTTTTTAACATGCTGATATTTGATTTCCGTTGGTAGTCCGTTATAAACAAATCCAATTTAATATCTAAAACACCGTCGAGAAATTTCCAATTTAAAGGGAGGTATAGTAACTACTACTTTATTTCGAATATTATAATCCAGGCGTTATACACCAAAAATCGCCTTTTTGCGATAATCGCT